>CM035174.1:48101769-48331534 GCA_020205615.1 Panax quinquefolius | reverse complement strand
GTCTCTTCGTCAGTAAATGAAATATTTTATTTAGCCAGGGTGAGCAAAAAATTTGCCCCACAAGTTAAGACTTACAACGAATGTATAAGAATCAAGAATAACAGACTATCTATTTTGATAGAATGACACTAAAGTTCGAGGAACTTTGAAATAGCTGAACGATTCGTTAATTTCTAACAAGTCTTCTCGCAATCTATACAACACAATAATTTAATAATGAAAGAGTACAACGCTTTCAAAGTTTCTACGATATTCTATTGAATAATCAAGAATCAATTCTACTTAATAACAAAGTGGAATGTTTTCATTTATCTTTGAGTGATCCGTTGGATCTTGAACTTCTCTTCTCGAGTAACTGTCAAAGATTTGACTTTGATATACCCAGGTGTATCAGATAAGCATAGAGATTAAATTATACCCCTCAGCAAGTACTTAGAGCAGCCAACTCTTTGTACCCTATATTATGCATAATACTTACATGCAAAGGCTGAATATAAGACCAAAAATGTTCCCTTTGTATAAAAGGTTGTTCTTCTCACTCTTATAATCAAAGTTTGTCTTATAACAACGAAAAACTATGATTTCAATATCTAATCACTTCTCGATCTAGCCGAAATAATTGGCATCGATCTATCAATAATAATTAAATTCTCTTCTCGAATCTATCAAGTTATAACAAATGTTCATATAGTCAGAATAATTAGCTAAGACTTTTCTGAACACAATTCGATAATAGACATGAATTATCTGTACTATCAATAATAGCTTCTACAGATGTAAGTATCCAACAACAGTTATTATCCAAGTATATTCTCAGAATCACTAATTCAATTTGAATTAATAAACATGCACTAATTGCGAATAATCAACAATAATTCTCAGACGTGGTTTAATCAACAATAATTAATCACCATAATATTTGAAAATATATAACTCAAGGTTGAGTTAAGGAAATTTGCCTTTTGTGTTGATTACTGTTACACAATATACTTATCTGCGTTCACAAATCCTATAATCACAATATTGGTCTCACAATTAGAACAATAAATCATAACACGTATTATTGTAATTTATAGTCAGTCTTTCTCCTAGGCACATTACCACATAGGCACATTAGTGATTATAACATATATAAACATTTATCAAGTCTAACTAGTTCGGTCTGGTTGGACTTTGGTCTCATCTCGGTGTCTTGGTCACCCCTATCCGACAATCAACACATTTATTATCAATTAAACTCGGTCTCAAAGCTTCAATATTATTTTAGATAAGTCAAATATCGTTCATAATATTTTTCGGAAGCCTTTAATAATTTTCAAACAATTATTATAATTTATAATAATTTTTCAAACACTGGAATCATTTTAAATGAATTAAATACTAATTAATTCCATCATCATTAATATTTAATAATATTCAAATATTAATGACATACTTGTCAAAATATTAAAGTTATTATTGATAACTTAAAATATTTTTAAATCATCAATATTATCCTTAAATGATTTTTAAAATAATTAAAATCATTTTAAACCATCACCATTAATATTTAAATATTAATGAATTTATCATCAAAATATTAAAAGTCATTAATTATAACTTCAAATATTTTTATATCATTTTTCTCATTTTTAAATTAATAAAACCATTTTTGATCATTTATTTAATATAATAATTAAATAAATCTAATATCATTAATATTAATTTATTAATGAAAATTCTCCAAACATATTAAAAGTTACATTTTATAACTCAAAATATTTTTAAACACTTTATTCTTATTTAAAATGATTTTTTAATATTAAAATCATTTTCTCTAATTTATTTAATATACTATATAAATAAATTAAATACCATTATTATTCAAATAATTATAAATATTAATGAAAAATATCTCAAAATATCAAAAGTTAATTTTCATAATTTAAAATAATTTTTAAAACCATTTTTTTAATTTTTAGAATTTATTTTCTATTTTTAATCAATTTCTGGAAAATCAAAAAATAAAAAATTCAAAACCGTCGCTGTAGCCTATAGTGACGCTTTCTGTCGCTGTTTGTGTTCTTGGGGCTCAAGAACAACGATGATCGATGTTCTACTACGCCGTGTTTGATGAGCTCTAATTCAAATCCAATGTGTTTCTAGGTTTGTTTAGGCATCGATTTTGTAGTAGATATGCAGTACTACAAGTTTCAATCATCATCTGAGTCATTTAACTACACATCATGAAGATCTGGGCTCTCAAACTTATTGTCAGGCAGTTCCTGGGTTATTTAGGTAACCCAAAAACCCAGGCAGTTTTATAGTGCCATATTGAGGCTCGATTATCTTCATGTTCTAGCCATCAAATTGATGTTGTTAAGGTCCACATCTATAGTACACACGACAAGGAACAACTACTTATCCTCATCTCAGTCCAAATCTAACAAATTAACCAGATTTAGTTCGGTCAAAGCCTATAAGAAGGCTTGTTCTAACGGTTTCTGGAAATTCCAGAAACTCAACTTCGTGATTGAGTGGCGCAGTTTGACCACCCACTACTTCGATCCTGTTTGTGATATAATGGATATTAAGACATAGATCTATAGTCCATACAACACACTACAATCTGGTTACAGCAACATCATTATACAACATCATACATGACAGATCTGGACCTTGCAAAACATTGTCAGACTCGGATATAGGGTTTCTGGGTTACCCAGAAATCATCTGGTCATGCTCGGTCAACGGGTTTTGACCATAAATAACTTACAATCTGGACATGGAATGGCTGTGATTCCACTTTCAGATCAAAGACCTCATGACAAACTATCGATTTAAAACTTAAAACAACAAAAATCATAAACAGAGAAAATATGTAGCTCCTGACATATGATTGTCAGACCACCTTTAGTGTTCTTGAGCAGTTTTTGAAAACTTCACTTTTAATGAACTTTGATGCTATAGATCTATGATGGATCGTCATAGATCATCTTAAAACATATTCTAGCATGATTCTAAACACATAAACACATACATAGACTAAGCATACAAGATCAAAGTGTTAGCTAGGGTTTATACCTTCTCTTGAATATGCTTTGATCTTACCTTACCAATCTGATCTAGGTGTTTTAGAGGGTTATTTTTTGACTGAAATACTTGGGATTTTCGGAGGTTTGGAGAGAGGGAGAGTTTATTGAGAGTAAGATAGCAAAATGATAAACTTTAGTAACTTTCTCTCTTTTATCTCTTATAATCTTTAGATGCAATGTATACAAGCATGAAAGGTGTCCATTTAGATCAGATTTGAGAAGATTTTCAACACATGGGGTATACCAAATGTGATGACTCATGCAATTTCTAGAAAAACTTTAAGCTTACAAGTAAAGGGCATTTTGGACATTAAACATAAAATTTTAATGGCATAATAGTAACTTGCCAAACCCTTAGGGTTTAACCCTAAGGTTCTAACCTTTAGGTTTTATAACTTTAGTTTCTAGAATTTTCTAATTAGGATTTTAAAAATAGAAAATTAAGATAACTAAAATATAATTAGTGTTTCCTAATTATATTAAAGTTTACTAATCACATTAGGGCTTGCTAATTAGGATTAGGGTTTTCTAATTAGGGTTTAGGATTCCTGAATTTAAAATTAAGATTTCCTGGCTTTTAATTAGGGTTCCTAACTGTATGTTAGGGTTTCTTCTCCTGGGATTAGGGTTTCTAATCCCTTATTTAGGTTTACTAATATTATACCCTACCCAATCAATCATTGATCAAAATTTCTCTACAGTACAAGCACGTACTCATCAGTATAATTATTTTAATTGTATTTTATATCGAATCCCTATCCGTAACTAGGGTTAGAGTTTCTAAATATGTTAAGAACAACTCTACTCTTATTTTCTTAGTCAATACACAAATTGATCACTTCTCGAGACTCATATCATAGATACTCGGCAAAAAATTGATAATCAATATTAATATTAAATAAAAAAAATTATTCGTAAAATTCAGATTATTCAAAATCCCGGGTTATCACATTCTCCCCTCCTTATAAGGATTCTGTCCTCGGAATCACCACTTTCTCATTCTCTACAATCTTTTAAAGTTGTATCATCAATTCACGCTTATCAACACAATATTAATTTGTGTCTTATATTCTAACATGTGACTTGGATCTATAAAAGAAAACAATTCACAGTAATTATCTAACTCATAATACTCGCGTAATAAAATTTCTAAACGAAATCGTTACTTGTCGCCACCACCTCATGTACCATCTTGCATCTTGCACGTCATATTGAATGTATACGGTCGTTGGTCTTCTGGGTTTCTGAGGTCCTCGAATCGCCAAGGTTCCGCTATCGGGTCCCTTGTTGACACTTTCCTTCTCCACATTTCTCTTCGGACAGTTTCGAACCAGATGATCAGTCGATCCACATGCAAAACAACCTTTTATCTTCTTCGGACTAGGACAATTGGGCGACATGTATCCCTCTTGACCGCAGTTATAGCAAACTCCCTTTTTCTTCAGACAAACTCCTGAATGGTTCTTTCCACAAGTCACACATGGTTCCCTCCCTTTCTTATTCTCTTCTTTCTTATTACCCGACTGGGTATTCTCGCTCCACTTTCTCTTGTTCGGATTACTACCACCACTGCTTCCTCCATCATTTGTCTCCTTCTTCTTCTCTTGATGAAATCTAGATGTAGCTTCGCTCCCTCCTTCAGCAATTAACGCTTTTTCCATTAAAGCCGCAAATGTATTGATCTGCAATACTGCTACCTTGTTGAATATCATTAGCTTCAGTCCACTCTCAAATCTTCTCACTTTTCTCACCTCTGTGTCCACCTGATGAGGTGCAAATCTCGGTAACTCGTTGAATTTAGCAGCATACTAAGAAACTAACATATTCTCCTGCTTCAGTTCTAGAAATTTGACTTCCATCCGAGCTTGCATACTCGGTGAAAAGTAGTTCTCGAAGAACAACTCCTTGAATCTTGTCCAAGTCACCATAGCTGTACCAACTCTCGCCTGATTAGTCTCCCACCAGTAATTGGCTTCTCCCTTCATCAAATATGTTGCAAAAGCTATCTTTTGCTCTTCCGCCACCCTCGCAATAATGAATGCTTTCTCCATCTCTTTCACCCAAGTTTGGGCTTCAATCGCATCTGTGGTTCCCTTAAATTCTAGCGGTCCTACCGCTTTAAAGTCCTTAAAATTCGTCAATCTATCAGCTGGCTGATTTCTCACTCTTGCTCTTTCTGCTGGAGCTCTATTTCCTATAGCTTGGGCTAACATGTCCACAAAATTTTGCATCGGGTCCACTTGACCTCCTTCATTATTCATTGACTGCTCTTCTCTTTGATTTTGATTCTGTCGTCTAAGCGGCATTATCTGATTTAAATAAAAATCTTACATTAATTCTCTTTCTCTACACAAATTCTTACTAACAACACAATAAGAATTTAACATAAATTTCTCATATATTCGCATATTTATTCAAATATCACATAGTACATTTAACACTTAACACATATTACTTTCCCTTTTTAAATAAATTTTAGGATTAACCCATACAACTATACACAAAAAGTTGTAATTCTCCAACTTTACACAAAAAGTTGCAATTCCCCTTTCACACATAGTTATTCCCAGTTCGTCAAACTTACCACACTTATGAGTTCAGGAACTTGCCACAATTATATGAGTGTATGAACTTATCCTAGTCAGACCATTGGCATCCATTCGCTGAGGGGTTCAAAAATATTTCATATAATTATGAGTCATGAACTTACCATAAGTATGAGTTTTAAGAACACACAAATTAATCTTAATCTTATATTCATAAAGAAAATAAATATTTCATTCATACAATATATTTACATATGCTTACACATCGTTCCTGATGTTGCAACTGTTAATATCACACACTACCAAAAGTTACTACCGCTTATATCCAAGTTGTCTACCGGCCACTCCCTTCACCAGTTTTCTTCTTGCTGGGACACTTGTTAAATCCGTGACCCATTCTTCCACATGAAAAACACTTCCTCATATTCGGCTTAGGAAAATGTAGGGAAATATGTCATTCATGCTTACACTTGAAACACACATTCTTCCGCAACATGCATTCTTCCACGTGAGTCTTTCCACACTTGCTACAGACTTGCTTCTTCTTCGGGTTTGAATTTTTAGAATTATCACTGTCGTTGTCCCTCTTTCTCTTATTCTTGCCCTTCAGCTTGATTGTTCCTCCAGACGATCCACCACCTTCAATATTCATCCTTTCCACCAGCGCCTTCAACTCGTTCCGTTCTTCGGTCATCTCGTGTAACGCTTGCTCTGTCTTCCACAATTCTTCCAAGAAAAATACTTTATTCCGGAGTTCCTGGACTTTTGCAGATTCTTGATCTTGTTCTCTAACTTTGGTCGTATTCTCTTTCTCCACCTTAGCTTCTTCGGACTCCGCCTCCTCATCACCACTCAAATACATCTCGGGGTAATCATCGTGATCACTCCCCAGATTCACCATAGGTTCATCTTTTCCAACCTCCTCAGCTGATTCGCTTTGCGCAGGCACCCCGACTACTGGCACTGGTGCAACAACCGCTAGCATCTCTGCACTCATTTAATCTTCTCCTGACATCCTACAATCAGTTTAAATAACTTGATTAGTACTTCATTAGTACAAACTTAATACACACGATGTGTCCACACATCTTTCTATTGATGCACTTCGTCAATCCCTCACTTAGAACTCTAAATGAGTATTCTATAACTTGCTTATAGTTATAATCCTAGGGTTTCCCCCACCCCGCTTAAGGTTTATAACCTACAGCTTTGATACCAACCTGTGACGCCCCCAAATCCGAGTTACCTGACCCCCGAGTTTGGTGCTCACGATCCATAATATAAATAACATCTATCTACCCATTTAATTATAAATAACAATACATATCTCATTAACAGATGTTAATACATTCGTCCAAGGTTATCTGACCTTAACATTACAAACATACCCTTTAGATATACAAAAAGGGTTTACAAATACAACATAATAATAAAGTTCATTACAACTACTCGAGTACTATGCCTTTGCCTTTGTTCTTCTTAGCCCCGCTGGTCCCTTCGTTCCTAGCTGAAATATTTAATTTAGCAAGGGTGAGCAACAAATTTGCCCCGTAAGTTAAGAAATACAATGAATGTATAAGAATCAAGAATAACAGACTATCTATTTTGATAGAATGACACCAAAGTTCGGGGAACTTTGAAATAGCTGAACGATTCGTTAATTTCTAACAAGTTTTCTCGCAATCTATACAACACAATAATTTGATAATGAAAGAGTACAACGCTTTCAAAGTTTCTACGATATTCTATTGAATAATCAAGAATCAATTCTATGCAATAACAAAGTGGAATGTTTTCCAGATTTATGCTGAGTGATCCGTTGGATCTTGAACTTCTCTTCTCGAGTAACTGTCAAAGATTTGACTTTGATATACCCAGGTGTATCAGATAAGTATAAAGATTAAATTATACCCCTCAAAGAAGTACTTAGAATGACCAACTCTTTGTACCCTATATTATTACGCATAATACTTACATGCATACAAGAAAAGGTGAATATAAGACCAAAAATGTTCCCTTTGTATAAAAGGTTGTTCTTCTCACTCTTATAATCAAAGTTTGTCTTATAACAACGAAAAACTATGATTTCAATATCTAATCACTTCTCGATCTAGCCGAAATAATTGGCATCGATCTATCAATAATAGTTAAATTCTCTTCTCGAATCTATCAAGTTATAATAGATGTTCGTATAGTCAAAATAATTAGCTAAGTCTGAACATAATTCGATAATAGACATGAATTATCTGTACTATCAATAATAGCTTCTACAGATGTAAGTATCCAACAACAGTTATTCTCCAAGTATATTCTCAGAATCACTAATTTAATTTGAATTAATAAACATGCACTAATTGCGAATAATCAACAATAATTCTCAGACGTGGTTTAATCAACAATAATTAATCACCATAATATTTGAAAATATATAACTCAAGGTTGAGTTAAGGAAATTTTCCTTTCGCGTTGATTACTGCTACACAATATACTTATCTGCGTTCACAAATCCTATAATCACAATATTGGTCTCACAATTAGAATAATAAATCATAACACGTATTATTGTAATTTATAGTCAATCTTTCTCCTAGGCACATTACCACATAGGCACATTAGTGTTTATAACATATATAAACATTTATCAAGTCTAACTAGTTCTGTCTGGTTGGACTTTGGTCTCATCTCGGTGTCTTGGTCACCCCTATCCGACAATTAACACATTTATTATCAATTAAACTCGGTCTCAAAGCTTTAATATTATTTTAGATAAGTCAAATATCGTTCATAATATTTTTCGGAAGCCTTTAATAATTTTCAAACAATTATTATAATTTATAATAATTTTTCAAACACTGGAATCATTTTAAATGAATTAAATACTAATTAATTCCATCATCATTAATATTTAATAATATTCAAATATTAATGACATACTTGTCAAAATATTAAAGTTATTATTGATAACTTAAAATATTTTTAAATCATCAATATTATCCTTAAATGATTTTTAAAATAATTAAAATCATTTTAAACCATCACCATTAATATTTAAATATTAATGAATTTATCATCAAAATATTAAAAGTCATTAATTATAACTTCAAATATTTTTATATCACTTTTCTCATTTTAAATTAATAAAACCATTTTTGATCATTTATTTAATATAATAATTAAATAAATCTAATATCATTAATATTAATTTATTAATGAAAATTCTCCAAACATATTAAAAGTTACATTTTATAACTCAAAATATTTTTAAACACTTTATTCTTATTTAAAATGATTTTTATAATATTAAAATCATTTTCTCTAATTTATTTAATATACTATATAAATAAATTAAATACCATTATTATTCAAATAATTATAAATATTAATGAAAAATATCAGCTCAGCAGGCTTAGAACATAATATTTGGAAATATGTAACTCAAGGTTGAATTAAGGAAACTTGCCTTTCGCGTTGATTACTGCTACACAATATACTTATCTGCGTTCACAAGACCTATAATCACAATATCGGTCTCACAATTAGAACAATAAATCACAACACGACATCGTAATTTCTGATTGGTCTTTCTTCTAGGCACATTACCACATAGTCACATCAATGTTTATAACCTATATAAACACTTATCAAGTCTAACTAGTTCGGTCTGGTTAAACTTTAGTCTTATCTCGGTGTCTTGGTCACCCATATCCGACAATTAACACAATTGTTGTCAATTAAACTCGCTCTCAAAGCTTCAATATTATTTTAGATAAGTCAAATATCATTCATAATATTTTTCGGATGCTTGTAATAATTTTCAAACAATTATTATGATTTATAATAATTTTTCAAACACCATAATCATTTTTAAATGATTTAAATACTAATTAATTCTATCATCATTAATATTTATTAATATTAAAATATTAATGACATACTTGTCAAAATATTAAAGTTATTATTAATAACTTAAAATATTTTTAAATAATCAATATTATCCTTAAATGATTTTTAAACCATCACCATTAATATTTAAATATTAATGAATTTATCATCAAAATATTAAAAGTCATTAATTATAACTTAAAATATTTTTATATCACTTTCCTCATTTTTAAATGATTTTTAAATTAATAAAACCCTTTTTGATCATTTATTCAATATAATAATTAAATAAATCTAATATCATTAATATTAATTTATTAATGAAAATTCTTCAAAAAATATTTAAAGTTACATTTTATAACTCAAAATATTTTTAAACACTTTATTCTTATTTAAAATGCTTTTTATAATATTAAAATCATTTTCTCTAATTTATTTAATATACTATATAAATAAATTAAATAACATTATTATTCAAATAATTATAAATATTAATGAAAAATATCTCAAATTATCAAAAGTTAATTTTCATAATTTAAAATAATTCTTAAAACCATTTTTGTAATTTTTAGAATTTATTTTCTATTTTTAATGAATTTTCGGAAAATCAGAAAATATAAAAAATTCAAAATCGTGACTGTAGCCTATAACGACGCTTTCTGTCGCTGTTGGTGTTCTTGGGGCTCAAGAACACTGACAGTTAGTGTTTACCATGTCATGTTTGACCGACTCTATTTCTCAGTCCAATGTGTTTCTGGGTTTGCTTAGGCATTGATTTTGTAGTAGATATGTAGTACTCTAAGTTTCAATCATCATCTGAGTCATTTAACCATACATCACGAAGATCTGGGCTCTCAAACTTATTGTCAGGCAGTTCCTGGGTTTTCTAGATAATCCAGAAAGCCATGCAGTTTCATGGTGCCATATTGAGGCTCGGTTATCTTCATGTTCTGGCCATCAAATTGATGTTGTTAAGGTCCACATCTATAGTACACACGATAAGGAACAACTATCTATCCTCATCTCAGTCCAAATCTAACAAATTAAGCAGATTTAGTTTGGTCAAAGCCTGTCAGAAGGCTTGTTCTAACGGTTTCTTGAAATTCCAGAAGCTGAACTTCGTGATCGAGTGACCTAGTTTGACCACCCACTACTTCGATCTTGTTTGTGATATAAGGGATATTAAGGCATAGATCTATAGTCCATACAACAAACTACAATCTGGTTACAACAACATCATCATACCAGATAGATCTGGACCTTGCAAAACATTGTCAGACTCGGATATATAGTTTCTTGGTTACCCAGAAATCATTCGGTCATGCTCGGTCAACGGGTTTTGACCATGAATAACTTACAATCTGGACATGGAATGGTTGTGATTCCACTTCCAAATCAAAGAACTCATGACAAACTACCGATTTAAAACTTAAAACAACAAAAATCATAAACAGAGAAAGTTCTGTGGCTCCTGACATATGATTGTTAGACCACCTTTAGTGCTCTTGAGCAGTTTTTGAAAACATCACTTTTAATGCAATTTGATGCTATAGATCTATGATGGATCATCATAGATCATCTCAAAACATATTCTAGCATGGTTCTAAACACATACACACATAAATATACTAAGCATACAAGATCAAAGTGTTAGCTAGGGTTTATACCTTCTCTTGAATAAGCTTTGATCTTGCCTTACCAATCTGATCTAGGTGTTTTAGGGGGTTATTTTGTGACTGAAATACTTGGGATTTTTGGAGGTTTGGAGAGAGGGAGAGTTTGTTGAGAGTAAGATAGAAAAATGAGCAACTTTAGTAACTTTATTTCTCTTATCTCTTATAATCTTTAGATGCAATGTATACAAGCATGCAAGGTGTCTATTTGGATCAGATTTGAGATGATTTACAGCACATGGGGTATACCTAATGTGATGACTCATGCAATTTCTAAAAAAAAATTAAGCTTACAAGTAAAAGGAATTTTGGACATTAAACATGAAATTTTAATGGCATAATAATAACTTGCCAAACCCTTAGGGTTTAACCCTAAGGTTCTAACCCTTAGGTTTTATAACTTTAGTTTCTAGAATTTTCTAATTAGGGTTTTAAAAATAGAAAATTAAGATAACTAAAATATAATTAGTGTTTCCTAATTGCATTAAAGTTTACTAATCACATTAGGGCTTGCTAATTAGGATTAGGGTTTCCTAATTAGGGTTTAGGATTCCCGAATTTAAAATTAGGGTTTCCTGGCTTTCGATTAGGATTCCTAACTATACGTTAGGGTTTCTTATCCTGAGATTAAGGTTTCTAATCCCTTATTAGGGTTTATTAATATTGTACCATACCCGATCAATCATCGATCAAAATTTCTCTACAGTACAAGCACGTACTCATCAATATAGTTATTTTAATTGTATTTTCTATCGAATCCCTATTCACAACTAGTGTTAGAATTTTTAAATCTGTTAAGCACAACTCTACTCTTATTTTCTCAGTCAATACACAAATTGACCACTTCTCGAGACTCGTATCACAGATACTCGGCACAAAATTGATAATCAATATTAATATTAAAAAAAATAAAATTTATTCGTAAAATTTGGATTATTCGAAATCCCGGGTTATCACATTGCTTTTTCATATGAGCTAAGGAATCATGTGATCATAGATTCAGCCTCAGAATCTAGATTTGGTTCCCGTGATGGACATTTTTGCATTGCAAACCCGATTTTGTAAATTATCTACTTATGCGAATATCCTTAGATTGCTCTCATGCCCACAAGGAGTTCAGCATGGCTTTGTATCTAATTTTCTTGAAGATGCCTCGCCTCTCAAAAATAAAAGCAATCAAGCCGAACACTTAATAAAATGGAAGTATCAAAGTCCTCGATTACTATTGAGCACACGGGTTTGAAAAAACCTGTTTTACAAAACATCGCTGCTATATCTTGTTAAAATTAAACTTTTATACAAAAGTCAAACCCTTTGTATATAGTTGGAAATGAGGCATAGCACTACTTCAAAATAACTGCACACAGGCCCTAGCTATACACAAACATATACACAGATAAAAGTTTAATGAAAAGTGGTAGTAATCGTGTTATCATGGAAATTGGGGCGGGGGGGGGCTAACACCTTCCCTCCTCTTAATCAAGCCTCGGACCCTAACAAATTTTAGTTTTTCAGACCAGTTAAACAATGTCAAATATACGGGTCTTTCTGCAACCCTTTTCAAACGTGTTTTTTCAAACAATCTTACCTAAAAATGAGAACACCAAATGACAAGAAGAAAAATTGATAAATAAAAATCCCAACGTCGACAATTACATTATGTAATCACATAGATATTACATATTACATTTAGTTCTTAGAGATATTATCATGCCTCGATAATATTACTATTAAATAACAACTACCTTTAATTCACTTAATATTATTAATCTTGATAATATTTAATTCACTTCTTAGTATTATTAGTCCACTAATAACACTTTTATTCGCTTACTAATATTATTAACATCTTAATAATATTTTAATACTTTACTAATATTATTAATCCTCTTAATAATATTTTAATTATGCATTAATATTATTACTTTAACAATACCTTACTTATTCTTTAGTATTATTAATCAATTAATAATACTTTATTCATTTACTAATATTATTAACCTTTTAATAATATTTTATTTGTGACGCCCCCAAAAATAGGTATACATCACCCATCTTGGGTCGTCAGATACATGGTACAAAATTCAAATACAACTTACTAATACAATTGTCGTGTACAATACGACAAAACATAACTGTAAGTTTGAATACAATTATTGTCTACTAGAGATTATACAAACTCAAAAGGAGTCCTTATTACAATTATTAACACACTATTTCACGAATAGTGAGGACTACTAATGCTATCCTCAGACCAGTCACTCCATTCCCGACTAGTCCCTCTGCTATGTTCTCATTTCAAGAGAAAACGATTGAAAGAAAGGGTGAGCTCAACTAGCCCAAGAAGAAATATTATGACTAAGATAATGCGTAGAATAAATTATCATTAGTCTCCAACAATGTTAAACCGATAAATATAATAGACATCAAGTTTAAGCTGCAATGAACAAGCAATCCATTAAAAGAGTCAAGTAGAAAATAAAATCTACTATCTTTTATGATTAAAAAGGTTTTTCATCATCATTATCATTTGAGACTCGACTTAATAAATATTCCACATCATCGAATCACCCCTGCACTACGGCCAAGGATATTCTTTAGTATCACGACCGCAATTATCCATGCACTACGGGCCAAGAATATTTGTGTATTCATTAATGGTCATGATCATGCCATAAAACAATTCATCTTTGCTCCCTTAGCCGAAGAGAATACATACCCATATTCATACCAAAAACTGTCCATCAATGCACTACGGGCCAATGAGGACTTTTAATTTTCACATCATTTGTAACATTACATTACCATGATTATACCGAATAATCCCTGGTCATAATCATACCAAGTCCATCTATGCACTCAGTGCCACGAGATGACTTTCAACATAACATAAACATGAGGATGATGACAATGATATAAGAATTCAATTAAACAAGTTCAAGAATTAATTTGTCAGGAACCAATAACGCCCAAATTGTCAACATGATACTTCTTTGTAGAATAAAATTCAAGAATGCTCGGAAGAATATTTTCATGAAAAATCTTTGGATGAAGCGCAAATATCAAGGATAATCCACTAATTTCATGGAGTATAGAAGTCAAAATTTTAATCAATCGAGTATAATACCGAATGGAATAACAAAAGATATCACCATGCATGCGGTACTTCAGATAGATGGTTATTCAATGTAGTAATAATAATAACGGAACGTGTCGTGAAATTCACATCGACAGGATGTTCCAATGTAATAATAAATGCGGAATAATAAATGATGGAACCAGTCCTGCCAGATAGACAGCATGATGAGGATATTAAAGCGAGAATAATAAAGATGGAATAATAAAAATGGAACCAGGTCCGGCGTATAGCACAGACAGGATATTCCGATAAAATAATAAAGACAGAATAATAGAAAAATGTCACCAAGTATAGGGTAGCCCGCGTATACATGTTATTCCAACAGAACAATAAAGAAATAGAATAACAGAAGTTCTCTTGTTGAATACAAAAGAATAATATCCCTTACCATAATAATATCCCTTTACCTTACAAATAAGAGTATTCCGACTAGTAAGGCGAGGATATACTCGAAGAAAACTTGCACTACTCTCAAAGTTTTCTTAAACTCTAAAGAAATACGCTCAAGATTATAGAAGAAGAATTCTCTCTATAGTTTCTCTCTCTAGAGTTTTAGTGAATTCATAAGAAATAATGAAAGAATGAGCTTCTATTTATAGAAGAATGGAATGAATAGTAACCAACCCATGAACGGTCCAGATTGATTTACTTTAATCAGACGGTCCATATTTAAAGAAAAAACTGTAAAACCCCAACTTTTTGAATAAAGATGAATTTTCTATAAATATTAATTTTGAATATTATGGAGTGAAATTGATATAATAGTTGTGGGTAATATTTATAAATTTTGCAAAGTACGCAAGTTGTTATATAATATTCGATTGGTCGGGGAATATTCGTTTTAACAGGAATATTAGTACAACGACACAATCATTAAGTGGACCCTAACGGAATTATTGTCGGATTGAGAAAACGACAAAAATACTTTATGAAAATAATGGCGGAAGTTTTACTGTTAACTGTTGAAACACCCGGTGTTAAAAGTACAGTAATACGCGTGGTTGCATAGTAGCACACGGTATTAATTATTGATGCTTACGTGAGAAGTCACTCAGTTTTGTTCAATTATTGCTATGGTAATTGTTGCATAGTATCTCACGTTATTTGATTTAATTATTGTCGATATTTTATATATTATTAAATCAATAATTGAAATGACAGAGTTATTAATATTATAAATTACAATATTAACGATGTCTAGAAGTTCTGCCAAGGAGAGGTTTGGTCACCTAATTGTGCGCTAATAGGGAGAAATCCTTATTGGATAGCCCCCTCTTTCCTGGGAACGACCTGGTCGATTAATATTGTGAATTATAATAATGATGATAAATGTTAAAATATTAAAAGGATTTTTATGAGGTAGTTGTTGTAATTTTGGCGTATTATTTAGACCCCCATTTACCTATTTTTCAACATTATTGGTAGAAAGTTATTTAAATATAATGGGACCCCTGTGATTATGACATGTTGGGGGGAGGGGAACATGTGGGGCCCACGGTATTGGAAAATGAATGGTTGGAAGTTGTTTTCAAAGTTGTCAATTTGGGGGGAGATATTTGGTTTATACGGAAGGGTGGATCATTATTATCATAATATATATATATATATATATATATATATATATATATTCTTATATATATAATATATATATAATATATTTTATTTAAAAGATTTTGTTTTAAATATGGACCGTCAGATTAAAGTAAATCAATCTCGACCGTTCATGAGTTAGTTACTATGCATTCCATTTTTCTATAAATAGAAGCTCATTCATTCATTATTTTCTTACGAATTCACTGAAATTCTAGAGAGATAAACTATAGAGAGAAAGAAGAAAGTATTCTGCTACTTCACTACTTATATATCCAGTACTCTTCTTCTTAAGGTTGGGAATTTTATTTGTTGTACTCGTAAGGGGTGTTATACTTTCTTATTCATGAAGAGAACTGTTGTTATTCCAATTCTTATTATTCTCATTGAATAACTCAGATATGCTGTGATCTCACCCTATACTTGGTGACATTCTTCTATTATTCATTGGAACATCCTCATGCGTGTTTTACACAGGACCGGTTAAAATCTTATTATTATTCCGTAGGAACATCCTGTGTTGTGTGTTTTTACAGGACACGGTTAAAATCTTATTATTATTCTCATTGGAACATCTTGTGTTCGTGTGTTTTACAGGACCTGGTTAAAATCTTTATTATTCTGTTGGAACATCCTTGCGATTTGCAAATTTTTTACGACACGGTTCCGTTATTATTATTCTTCGTTGAATAACGTTTGTCAAGCACCGCATGCATGGTGATTTCTTTTGTTATTCCATTCTTTATTATACTCATTTGGTTAAAGTTTTGATTTCTATACTCCATGAAATTAGTAGAATATCCTCGATATTCAAGGCTTCATCCAAAGATCTTTTCATGGAAATATTCTTCTGATCATTCTTGAATTTTACTCTACAAAGCAGTATCATGTTGACAATTTGGACATTAGTAGTTCTTGGACAAAATAATTCTTGAGCTTGTTTTATTGAATTCTTATATCATTGTCATCATCCTCATGTTTATATTTTGTTGAAAGTCATCTGTGGCTTGTAGTGCATAGATGGACTTGGTATGATTATGGCCAGGGATTATTCGGTGTAATCATGACCGTAATATTACAAATGATGTGGTAAAAGTTCTCATTGGCCCGTAGTGCATTGATGGATAGTTGTTGGCATGATCATGACCATTAATGAATACACAAATATTCTTGGCCCGTAGTGCATAGATAATTGTGGTCGTGATACTAAAGAATATCCTTGGTCGTAGTGCAGGGGTGATTCGATGATGTGGAATATTTATTAAGGTGAGTCTCAGCGATAACAGTGATGAAAAACCTTTTAAATCATAAAAGATAGTAGATTTTATTTTCTACTTGACTCTTTTAATGGATTGCTTGTTCCATTGCAGCAGTTAAACTTGATGTCATTATATTTTATTAGTTTAACATTGTTGGACACTAATGATAATTTATTCGTATTATCTTAGTCATAATATTTCTTCATCGGGCTAGTTGAGCTCACCTTTTCTTTCACCGTTTCTCTTGAAATGAGAATATAGCCGGGACTTAAAGTCGTGGAACGGAGTGATGGTCCAGAGGATAGCATTAGTAGTCCTCACTATTCGGTGAAATAGTGTGATAATAATTGTAATGAGGACTCCTTTTGAGTTTGTATAATCTCTAGTAGATAATATTTGTATTCAAACTCACAGTTTATGTTTGTCGTATTGTACACGATAGTTGTATTAGTAAGTTGTATTTGAATTCTTTACCATATATCTGACGACCCAAGATAGGTGATGTATACCTAATTTTGGGGGCGTCACAAAATCTTTTAAATAAAATATAATATATTCTATTTTATATAAAAAATGTTTACTATGCAAACACTATGCAGGTACTATGCAAACACTGTGCATAATAAAATATAATATATTCTATTTATAGAATAACTTTAATAAAGTATTCGGTTTTATATAAAAAGATTTTCTGTTATAATTTCAACCAACGATCTGAAAAATTAGTACATCTCTTCATGGAATAATATTGTACCCAAAAATGATTGGACCGAAAAGAAATATATTTTTTGGGTGAATAGTACCCCGTGAATAGTACTTCGGGAATAGTACCCTGTGAATAGTATCCCGACACAAAAAGTGTCCCAAATACCCGAGTGAACAATACTAGAGTGAATAGTAATCGGGTGAATAGTAACTCATGAATATTATTCCGACACAAAAAAGTGCACCAAATACTCGAGTGAACAATACTAGAGTAAATAATAACCTGGTATTTTATGACAACTTGTCTACTTTGAAAATTTTTCACATATCACCCTTAACTTTAAACTTTTATCAATTTAACTATTTACTAAAATAGAAAAATTGAATACTTTTATTTTATAAAATTCTGGGTCTCACATTATTCATTTACTAATATTATTAATTATTTAATAATATTTTATTCCTTTACTAATGTTATTACATTTTATTAAAATTTAATTTAATTTCAAATATTATTATTTACGTAATAATATTTTAATCATCCAATAATACTTTGATATAAATTATTAATCTTTTCATAATATTTTAATCTAATATTAATGCTTAATTCAAATATTATTAACCATTCAATAATATTTTAATAAAGTTTTAATCTTAATATTTTTAATTTACTTAAAAATATCGATTCTTATATTACAAATATCATAATAACATTTTAATAAGTTATTAGGCAAATAAAAATTTATTCTAATTGTTCACCCTTTATTCGACCACTTATTTAATACTCATAAAAGTTCACAAATAATACTTCTTATTATAAATTACCAAAATACCCTTAAATAGTCGAATATTATATATTAGTAGGGTGATCATTCGATTATAACTTAGAATCGAATATCTTTATTAGGTTATAATCAGAATCTAGAAATAGTCATAATTTTACTATCAGAAATACTAAGAAATTTGGTAATAGCAAAAAATCAATTGTAAATTCGGTATTTCGGTTAATAATCGAATTTGTACAAATCAACTGGGTCATATGTGCAATAAATATAATTTTACCATTAACAGTTTAACAGATCCAAGTCTTGGATACATAAGCTAAAAATAAAACAACACAAGAAATTCAAATTATTCATGAATATGCACAAGGAATGAAGGAAAGAGAGAGAGAGGGAGAGAACCTAAAAGCTGTGTTTTATCAAATTAATCAAGAATATGGCGCTGAAGTTGACATCGATCCAGGCAAGAGTTGGCATCCGTTCGGAGGCAAAGAGGAGTGAGAGACTGAGATACTTTTGAGTAGTGAGACTGATTAGTGAGTGAGAGATGGTTTTGAGTGGTGAGAGATGATCTCAGAGATCGATCAATTTTGAAGCTTTGGGTTTTGATCTTTGACTGTAAGGAAGTGATAGTCAAGAGCGAGAGTGAGAGATCGATCGATTTTGAAGCTTTGGGTTTTAATCTTTGACTGGGTGAGAATGATAGTCGAGATCAAGAGTGAGAGATCGATCAATTTTGAAGGTTTGGGTTTTGATCTTTGACTGTGAAAAAGTGATATTCGAGAGTGAGGATGAGAGTTCGAGATTTGGGCAATTGGGCTAGGGGGCTGAGAGCATGAGAAACTTTCGATTTAATCAGAACAAGACGCTTGCTCATATATTTTAAGGGTTAGTTTGGTTAATCGGTTAAATCGAATAATTCAAAATTAAAATCCGTAATAACTAACCGTAAACCGTAAATAATTTCGGATATAACCGAATTATCAAAAAAATTTGGTTAAATTATTTCGGTTCGATTCAGTTATTCGGTTGTACCCGTTTTTTGCTCAGTCCTATATATTAGGAGTATTCAAGCATTAAAATCACATTTTCCTTATTTATGACATCATTTAACTATTTATTTCCTTTTATTTATAACTTCATCATTTTTAGGAAAAATATCAAACTGATTCCAAAAATTCTTTATTCCTGGATTTGGACAGTGTATGATCACAAAATGATTCACAAATTTTCCTGGAATTTTAGAAAGTGATTTACTATTTTTAAAGTACTTAAAACCTTCGAATCTTGTAACATTTTTCATAAATCGAGTTTTACTCCAAAAATTCTGAAACTTCCAGTGTACACTCTCATAACATATATACACATACTATAAAAATTTCAGATTTTTCCAAGGTATACACAGTGGGGAATCCGGGTAAGAATATTTAGGAGTCCTTCACGGTAAAAGCCATTACACACAAACTACACATTGAAACGTGTCTATTCTTTTTCCTATATGTAGATAACTTCTTAAGGTACCTCTTTGATTTTTCCAATTTTTTTAAAAGGTTCAAAAATGGCAGAAACAGCCTTAGGAAAAATGAGGCAATAACTTTTTAGGGTTTTAAAGCTTTAAGTTCTATACCGGGGAAATTTTGGGGAAAACATCCCCCAAGGCTTCAACAATTGTTGGATTTGTATTCTACCACTTGGGTTTACTAGACAACTCATGTATCTAGCACCCCCCTTTAATGGATCACAAATCCAAGTTGTAAAACTTGAGTTACACAAGATTTAGTGGAAGAAAAATTAGGGTTTCACCCCTAGGAGAACATATGCTCATTTTCTTCCTCTAAACTTTTGATCTAACACTCAAGATACTTAGTTCCATACATGATGATATGTAGAACTAGGGTATCTTGGGTATTAGTTCATAATCCCATCAAAGCTTGCTATAACACCAAATAGAAGAAGAAGATGAAGATTTAGGTTATACCTTGTTCTAGTAGCAACCTTCCTTGATCTACCAAAGTAAGATATGAACTTTGGGTTCATTAATCAAGCTAGCACACTCCTCTTTTTTCTCCTCAAAATCGAACCTCTCTTTGTCTTTTCTCCCTTGGTATTTTGCTAGCTTGGAAGAAAATAGAAGAAGAAGAGTAGGAGAAATGAAATGAAAATGAAATGTGGTGATTTAACTAATATCCTCCATATCTTTTTTGTCCCTTGGATAAAAGGCTTAGCCTTATCTCTTCCAATTAAGCCTAATCATGTCATTAAAGGTGCTAAATAGATTTCTACCAATAGGAGATAGACACACTTGTACTTGATGTAAGGGCGGGCCACCTTAGCCCCATTATCCCCTCCATTTTGCTTTTATTTTAATGCAGAAATTTTATTAATCAAAAGTTTAAATAATTATTAATCAAGTGGGCTTAGTATTGGTTTGCATTTTATTTCTTTTGGGCTTCTCATTTAATTGTTTTGGGCTATGTAATAAACATAGTTTAACAATTTTAATATATATTGCCCTAATTATTTATTTAGGGTTTCTATTTCCAATCTTATGGAATTTAATTACTTACATATCTCTTTAACTTGTAACCTAATTAGGTTTACTATAATTAGGTTTAAAAGTATTAATCACTTGCAATAATAAAATTATCCACTTAAGTTAGTATAAATATTAAATACTAACTATTTATTATTACCATAACCCTTAGGTTATTTAATTATCTCACCTAATGTATAATTAGGTTATGAAGCTTTCCTTTTAATGAAATCTATATATATATATATATATATATATATATATATATATATATATATCCGTAACTATAGTATATATATTTATTTAGCCATACACCACTTCACATATGTTATCACATATTAAATCACTATATATCACAAAGTTTTAAATATCAATAATGTATATACATATAAAGTGACTTGAAATTCCTGGTTATTACAATCACTTGTACTACTATCACTTCAGGAATTCATATTGACAGGCAAGTAAAACTGCATTAGGTATTCCTTAGTGAGCCACGTTCAGTGAACTTATTCTCCAATAAGCACCCACATACTTGCTTTAGTGTCTTCACACAAATGATCATGGGATCAATCATCCTCATCCAATGAGCAAGCAACATATGTACCAATCTATCCGTATTCATTAATCTCTTTTTTAGTAATCCATTGATTGAGATCATTTTAGTTTTTAAGCCATCTAAGAATTTAGATCTCATTAGCATAATCTCATCATGATTCTAAAAGCAATGCTTAAAACTATGAGTTTATCACATATTATTAAACAACACCATTAGATAAATAACTAAGATTGATTACAAAGTATATGTTTTATCATCATACATGATTAACTTGTATGCATACTACTTTCATTCGGGGGCTTGCTTATGCGAGGAGAAGGTATTAGGCACCCCTCGACTTCCGTAAAACACAGTTACCGTGATTTCATTCCCTATACATTTAATGTGTGTGTGTGTGTTTGTTGAAAGCTTTTGTTTTGAAAAGGTGCTTAAATTCTTTATTCGAAAGTAATATTGTGCCTCTTTGGACCTATGTACAAAGGGTTTGTGTAAGACCCCAACTTTTATGAATAAAGATTAATTTTTCTCGAAATATATTTTTGAATATTATGGTGTGGATTTGATATAATGTTATCGTCGTGGGTATTATTTACAATTTTTGCAAAGTAAACAAGTGGTTATATAATATTCGATTGGTCAGGGAATATTCGTTTTAACAGGGAATATTCTTACGATGACACAATCATTAGTGGACCCCACAACGGAAGTATTGTCATAGTTAGAAAATGACAGAATTATCTTTTTATAAAAATAACGATTTAAAGTTTTACCGTTAAAACTCTTTGAACTACCCAAAGGTAAAAGTACAATAATACGCGGCGTGGTTGCATAAGTAGCACACCGGTATTGATTATTGATGCTTACGTGAGAAGTCACTCAATTATACTCAATTATTGCTACAAGAATTCTTCGCATCATATCTCTCATATTATTGATTCAATTATTGTCACAAAGATATCTCATAATATTTTATATTATTAAATCAATAATTGAGACGACAAAGTTATTCATATTATTATTTGCAATATTGACAATGTCTAGAAGTTCTATCAAGGAGAGGTTTGGTCACCTAATTGCACGCCAATAAGGAGAAATCCTTATCGGAAAGTCCCCTCTTTCCTGGGAACGACCTGGTTGTTAAATATTGTGAGTTATGATATTAATGATGAATAAGTTCGTGTTGATTAAAGATGAAATTGATAGTTCCATTGTGTTGGGATTATTAGTGTTAGTGGAAATCGACATTTATTTCGATAATAATTGATGTCTGGAGGTTATATTGACTAATCGGGTAATTAATCAGATAAATGAGCAATTAATTGCTATTATTTCACATACTTATAACTATTTGTTCACATGTGTGTACTATTGATTCACATTCATTTACTATTAGGGGAGGTGGTGCAAGATTGATAATACTTGCATGACTAAATTAAAAATGGAGGTATAGATGAAGGTACTATACTGTAATTAGTTTTTTCACATGATTATACTATTAAGTCACATGAATGAACTATTAATTCACATTATTTACTATTAGGGGAGGTGGTGCAAGTTTGATAATACTTGCAAGACTAAATTAAAAATGAAGAAAAAGAGGAAGGTATTATACTATAATATTTTGAGCCCCAAAACGTGCAATTATCAAAAATATATTTTCCTATAAATAGAAGCTCATTCTTCTTTCATTCTCACCAATTCACTAAGTCTTACAAGAGCAATTATTATAGAGAGAAATTATAGAGATAAAGAAGAAGAGAAGTCTGCTACCTCACTATTCCAGTATCCAGTTTCTTCTAAGGTAAGGGGTATTATTTCTTTCGTATTCATGAAGAGAGTTACTTTCTTTCAATACTCATAAGGGTTGTTATTCCATTCTTTATTATTCTGTTGGAATAACCTGTCTGTGCAGTCTATCGCATTCCTGGTGAATTCTTTTGTTATTTCATTCTTTATTATTATGTTAGAATAACTCGTCATGCATGCATGCGATTATCTATCGCATGCATGGTGAATTCTTTCGTTATTCCATTCTTTATTATTCATTGGAATAACCTGTCTATGTGGACTATCAGATGCATGGTGAATGATCCTTCGTATTCATTCTTTATTAAATTGTGGAAATGATGCATTTACGTGGATTACCGCACGGCGGCAAAAATCCATTGCAGTTTCATATATTCTATTATACTCAGTTAGTTAAAGTTTTGGCTTCTATACTCCCTGAAATTTGTAGAATATCCTGGATATTTGTGCTTCATCCAGTATCTTTTCATGGAAATATTCTTCTGAACATTCTTGAATTTTACTCCACAAAACAGTATCGTGTCGACAATTTGGACGTTATTGATTTCTGGATGAATTAAATTATAAATCTTTAAAAATTTATCTTTGAACTTGTTTTATTGAATTCTTAAATCATTGTCATCATCCTCATGTTTATAATATGTTGAAAGTCATCTGTGGCCTGTAGAGCATAGGTGGACTTGGTATGATTATGACCAGGGATTATTCTAGATAATCATGACCGTAATGTTACAAATGATGTGGTAAAAGTCCTCATTGGTCAGTAGTGCATTAATGGACGATTGTTGGCATGATCATTACCATTGATGAATACACGAATATCCTCGCCCGTAGTGTATGGATAATTTGTGGTCGTGATACTAATGAATATCCTTGGTCAGAGTGCGAGTGGATGATGTGGTTTATTTATTGTCGAGTCTTAGCGATAAAAGTGATGAAAAACCTTTTAAATCATCATAAGATAGTAAATTTTATTCTCTACTTGACTCTTCTAATGGATTGCTTGTTCACCGCAGCTTAAACTTGATGTTTGTTATATTTGATCGGTTTAACATCGTTAAAGGCTAACGATAAATTATTTCGCATTATCTTAGTCATAATATTTCTTCTTTGGGCTAGTTGAGCTCACCCTTTCTTTCACTATTCTCTTCGTGAAATGATAATATAGCCGGGACGAGTCGGGAATGTATTGATGGTCCGGATGGTTGTTTTAGTAGTCCTCACTATTCTATAAAATAGTGTGATAATAAATGTAATGAGAACTCCATTGAGTGTGGATATTGTCTAGATGACAATATTCTTATTAAAACTCTTAGATTATGTTTTGTCGTATTTTTAATGCATTCGCTCGTAATTAAGTTGTATTTGAATTTTGTACCATGTATTTGGCGACTCAAGATGGGTGATGTATACCTATTTTGGGGGTGTCATAGTTGGTATCAAAGCTTAGGGATATGATCCCTGGCTTAGATGTGAGACTAGAACTAGGAGGGGAGAAACGGGGAATTCTTTCGCTAGTATGACCTACCTAAGTTTATTTGGTATTTAATTGGTCGGTCAGAGTATATGAATAATATGTTGCATGTCAATTAACCCTTGTTTTGTGGAAGTATTTGAAAATGACATCCGAGAATGTTGAGAATAATAATGAAGCACAGGAGACCGTTGAGTCTCCACAGATCAATAATCAGGATAAAGCGCATCAGGAAGGCGACAATCCTCATGCAAACAACAACATTGACCAAATGATGAACGATGGAATGTTCAGAGGCTTTATGCAATTCATGCAACATCAGGCAAAAGCGGCTCCTGTCCAAAATATAGGTGGAAACACTGGAAAATCTTGGACGGTCACCGCTAAACAGTTCAAGGAGCTGGGACCACCGGAGTTTATTGGAGAGCCAAAACCATTGAAGGCGAAAACGTGGATAAAGCAGATCACCAAGATATTTGATGTCTTGGGATGCGCAGAGGAGAAAAAGGTTCCCTTTGCCACCTTTATGTTGCGAGGAGAGGCGGATTACTGGTGGGAATCGGTTAAGCGTACTCAACCTGTCGCACTGAAGATGTCTTGGGAGAAGTTCCAAGAACTATTCAACAACAAGTACTTTCCCGAAAGTATTAGTCACATGAAAGAGGTAGAGTTCATCAAATTGGAACCTAATAATATGACCGTGTCGCAGTACGAAGCTAAGTTTGCCGAGTTGTCCTGGTTTGCGTCCCACTTGGTTGATAATGAGGAGAGAATGACGCGAATGTTTTTAAGAGGTTTGAAACCGGAGATACGTCAATATCTTATTTCTCATAAACTGTGTTTGTATTCAGATGTTGTAAATAGGGCTCAGTTATTGGAGCGCGATAACGAGTTAACGCAACCAAGAGAAAGCAACTGGCAAGATGAAAATACAAGTGGTAACAGTCATCGAAGCGGTGACAACAAACGTGTAGGGAATTAACATGCCAGAAATGGTAACCACTTTGATGGTAATCATGGCCAAGACAATTAAAGTGGACATTTCAAGAAGAGGAGATTCAACAATGATGGAAAGACATCAGCACAAACACCCGTTGTTAAGGAAGGAGAACGACCACCTATCATATGCTTCAAATGCGGAGGGGAGGGACACATCAGTCTAAACTGTGCGCAGTAGTCCAAAATGTGTTATAATTGTGGAAGAGAAGGTCACCTAGCTAGATTTTGTCGTACAGGGAAGCCAAGTACAGTTGGAACGGTGACACCAAATGCTATCCCAGACAAGTCAAAACCAGTAGTTCAAGGGAGAGCATTTGTTGTGACCTCCCAGAAAGCAAGGAACCCGAACGAGGTCATCACGAGTAAGCTTATCATAAACTCTAGCAAAGTTTATACCTTATTTGATACCGGTTCTACCCATTCTTTTATTTCTCCTACTTGCGCTCAACGTTTAAATTTGACTCCGGAGAAGTTAGACTTTGACTTATCTGTTGAAACTCCGTTGGGAGAAACCTTCATTACATCCACTGTGTATAAGTCTTGTTTGATTCAAATCAGTAACCGCACGTTACCTGTCGATCTTATCTCCTTAAAAATACTTGCATTTGACGTGATTCTAGGGATTGATTGGTTAACTACTCATTATGCTAAAATTAATTGTTTTCGTAAGGTTGTTAGCTTTCATATTCCTAACCAACCTATTATGCGAATTAAAGCAACCAAACCATTAAAATCAATCACTGTCATCTCAAGCCATAAAGCTATTCGTTTATTGAAAAACGGATGTCAAGCTTTCTTAGCTCATATCACGGATTTAAACAAAAATACGCCAGATTTGTAGGATATTTCTACTGTTAATAAATTTCCTAACGTATTCTCTGAAGAACTTCCTGGCCTACCCCCAGAGCATGAAGTTGAATTTTGTATCGAATTTGAACCCGATACAAAACCCATTTCCAAAGCCCCATATCAAATGGCTCCTATTAAACTTCAAGAGTTAAAGACCCAATTACAGGAATTGTTAGACATTGGTTTCATTCATCCTAGTACGTCTCCTTGGGGTGCTCCTGTTCTATTCGTGAAGAAGAAAGATGGAAGTATGCGACTTTGTATTGATTATTGGGAGTTGAATCATGTCACCATCAAGAATAGGTATCCGTTACCTCGCATTGATAACTTGTTTGACCAGTTGGAAGGAACACAATTCATTTCAAGGATCGATCTTCGTTGTGGATATCATCAGCTGGAGGTTAAAACTGAGGATATTCCAAAGACTGCCTTCAGAACTCGGTACGAGCATTATAAATTCTTAGTCATGTCTTTTAGATTGACTAATGCTCCTGCTGCCTTCATGGATATGATGAACTGAGTATTCAAGGAATATTTGGATCACTTTGTGGTCGTCTTTATTGATGACATCCTCATGTATTCCAAAAGCCGTGAAGATCATGAGCAACACTTGAGGTTGATACTCCAAAAGCTTCGTGAAAACAAGCTTTATGCCAAGTTGAAGAAATGTGAGTTCTGACTTAAGGAAGTAGCATTCCTTGGGAACGTAGTATCAAGTCATGGAATATCTGTTGACCCGTCAAGGATTGAAGCTATTCAAAGCTGGGAGCAACCTAAATCAGTGACCGAAGTACGTAGCTTCCTCGGATTAGCTGGTTATTATCGGAGATTCGTAGAGGGGTTTTCTTGAATCGCTACTCCATTAACTCAGCTGACTCGGAAAGATACAAAATTCGGTTGGAGCGTGGAATGTGAGAAGAGTTTTCAAGAACTCAAGAGGAGACTCATTTCAGCACCTGTTCTGACAATACCATCTGGCTCGGAGGAATTTGTCATCTACAGTGATGCTTTAGGAAAAGGGTTAGGATGTGTTCTCATGCAACATGGGAAAGTCATAGCCTATGCCTCTCGGCAACTCAAAAAATATGAGAGGAATTATTCTACTCATGATCTAGAGTTTGCAGCTGTTGTCTTCGCACTTAAAATTTGGAGGCATTACTTATATGGGGAGAAAGTGGAGATCTATACGGATCATAAGAGCCTTAAATATTTCTTTACTCAAAAGGAACTCAATACGCGACAACGACGATGGCTTGAGCTATTGAAAGATTACGATCATATCATTCAATACCATCCTGGATAAGCGAACGTAGTAGCTGATGCATTGAGTAGAAGATCATATGCGGGTACGAGTGCATTATTATCAACGCAAAGGCCCATTTTATATGACTTACAAAGGATGGAGATAGAGTTAAAGACTCCAGGGACCCATGTGATGATGGCGAATATACGAGTAGAACCGACTTTAATCGATAAAGTTAAAGCTGCTCAAGCTACATACCTGGAGCTGACACGTATGAGGAAGAAAGTGAAAGAAGGTGCTATTTTGGAAGCAAGAATCGATGAAGAAGGAATACTTCGAGTCAACTCTAGACTTTATGTTCCTAACGATTCTGATTAAAGTATAAAATCATGATGGAGGCGCACAACACACCGTTTGCAATCCATCCTGGGAGTACAAAAATGTATCGTGATCTACGACATACATTTTGGTGGAGCAATATGAAGAGAGAGATAGTGGGGTTTATCTCAAGGTGTCTAATTTGTCAACGAGTCAAGGTGGAGCATCAAGTGCCAAAAGGTCCATTGCAACCACTTGAAATTCCAAAATGGAAGTGGGAGCACATTACATGGATTTCGTTACCGGTCTTCCTAAGGTTTCTCAAGGCATAGATGCGATTTGGGACATTGTTGATAGATTGACCATGTCTGCTCATTTCTTACCAATATGAGAAACTTATACACTTGAACGTCTTAATAGTATGTACATAAATGAGATTGTAAGATTTCATGGTATGCCAGTATCCATAGTTTCTGATCGAGACCCAAGATTCACTTCAAGATTTTGGGTTAGTTTACAATAAGCTATGGGCTTGGATTTACGATTTAGTTCGGCATATCATCCTCAAACGGATGGGTAGTTGGAGATGACTATTCAAACTCTTGAAGATTTATTAAGACTCTGTGTCCTTGACTTCTAAGGAAGTTGGGACAAGTTCTTATCATTGGTGGAGTTTTCCTACAACAACAGTTATAAAACAAGTATTGGCATGGCTCCATTTGAGGCATTGTATGGAAGAAAGTATCGTTCTCTAGTATGCTGGGATGAGGTAGGTGAAGCAACATTGTTGGGACCAGAGTTGGTACGTATGACTACGGAAAAGATTCAAATGATCCGACAACGTATAAAAACCTTACAAGATCGACAAAAGAGTTATGATGATCTTCATCGAAAGGTCGTGAAATTCAATATTGGAGATCATGTGTTGTTACGTGTTTCTCCATGGAAAGGAGTTACGATATTTGGAAAGGGAGGAAAACTCAATCCTCGATTCATTGGCCCATTTTTAATCCTCGATCGAGTAGGAATTGTGGCCTATAGACTCACTTTACCGCCAAATATGTCTCGTGTTCATAACGTTTTTCATATATCTATGTTACATAAATATGTGAAAGACCCGAACCACATTATTGAATTAGAACCAGACGAGATAGCGGAATATTTAACGTATGAAGAGGTACCTGTTAAAATCTTGGATAAGAAGGATCATATTCTACGCTCCAAGGTTATACCTCAAGTTAAAGTTTTATGGAGAAACCACGATGTTGAGGAAATGACCTGGGAGTTAGAATCTAAAATGAAGTTAAGGTATCCTCACCTCTTCGACATACCAGGTACGCACCCTAATTTCGAGGATGAAATTTCATAAGAAGAGGAGGTTGTAAGACCCCAACTTTTATGAATAAAGATTAATTTTTCTCGAAATATATTTTTGAATATTATGGTGTGGAATTGATATAATGTTACAGTCGTGGGTATTATTTACAAATTTTGAAAAGTAAGAAAATGGTTATATAATATTCGATTGGTCAAGAAATATTCGTTTTAACAGGGACTATTCGTACGACGGCACAATCATTGGTGGACCCCACAACGGGAGTATTATCGTAGTTAGAAAACAACAGAATTATCTTTTTATAAAAATAACGGCGAAAGTTTTACCGTTAAACTGTTGAACTACCCAATGGTAAAAGTACAGTAATACGCGTGGTTGCATAGTAGCACACGTTATTGATTATTGATGCTTACGTGAGAAGTCACTCAGTTATACTCAATTATTGTGACAACCGAAATTTTGTAATTTAATGTTAATATTTATTGGATTAAATAAATATTTTTTGATGAATTAATTATTAGATTAAATAATTAATTAATGAATTTATGGTAGATTAATTTAATTATATGTGTTATATTTATTAAATTAATGTGGAGAATTTTTATTATTCAAGTATGTAATTTTGTGAGCTTATTGAATTAAAAGAAATATTTAATAAGCCTAATATTATTTTAATTAATTTGATAATTAATTAGAGAATTAATAGTTTGACGTAATTAATAAATGAGAAATTATTATATTTTAATTAAAATAAATTAAATAAGATATTTGATTTATTTTATAAAGGGATGTGACACTATTAAACTATAGTTTAAAAGATTTATTAAATTAAATGGGAATGAGTCTTTTAAGGCTAGCCAAATGGAGCCCTATTGGGAGTTCGGCAGTTAACCAAGAATTGGAGTAACTGACCACAACTGCGTCAGTTTTTGTAATTATATACACTTTCCTTCTTTTATTTTGTTAAGTCTTTTATTTTCTAAGTCTGGCAAAGAAAATCATATAGAGATTGAGAAATTGTTGAGGGAATTTGTGAGTTGTGTGATTTAAGAATTAATTGAGAAGGGTTTCATCGCTACTCATCTACGCTTTGGGTAATCTCTTCAACCCAGTTTGTTTTATTCACATCATTTAAAAGTTTTCATGAAAATGGCTTTCAAGTTATGTTAAAATCTCTGTAATTGGAAATTGTATTGATTATGCGGATATATATGTGATAATATGTTAGCATAACATGTTCTTACTATATATTGTAGATTTCCATATCATCAGTTTCATAAAATATTCTGTATATTGTTGCTTCAAAATTACAGAGTATGAAAATATGGCCATATGGCCTTACATACCAAATTTAACACGATAATCATATGTTGTATCATAAATTTATACATGTATGTGTTAATATGTTAACGTAGTATGTTTTTACTATGTTGTATGAACCATAACATCAATTTTATAAAAATTATGTCTTACATTGTTCTTCAAAATTATAGAGTATAAAAATATGGCCATATGGCCTTATATACCAAATTTAACACGATAATCATAAGTGGAATCATAAATTTACACTTGTATATAATTATTCAAGTTAAAATGAAGGAATCAAACTCCAAATGAACAGATTCAGTGTTATAATGAACCTGTAATGTTGATTTTCATGTTTTGTGTTGAAATCTTTCAAAAAAATTAAGAACAGTAATTTATATGTTTTGATTCTGCAAAATTATGTATTTTAACATGTTAAAATTATGCTAGAAGGGTTATGTAATAGTTATATGTGTATGACAATGTTTGGGTATGTCTAAATTCGTGTAGAAATAATTTAATTGAAAGTTATGACCATGTTCTGTGTTCTTCAAGAGAACATATTAACTTGTGAGAGATTTTTCTGGCCTAATTTTTTTGTGTAAGACCCCAACTTTTATGAATAAAGATTAATTTTTCTCGAAATATATTTTTGAATATTATGGTGTGGATTTGATATAATGTTATCGTCGTGGGTATTATTTACAATTTTTGCAAAGTAAGCAAGTGGTTATATAATATTCGATTTAACAGGGAATATTCGTACGACGACACAATCATTGGTGGACCCCACAACGGAAGTATTGTCGTAGTTAGAAAATGACATAATTATCTTTTTATAAAAATAACGGCGAAAGTTTTACCATTAAACTGTTGAACTATCCAGTGGTAAAAGTACAGTAATACGCGTGGTTGCATAGTAGCACATGGTATTGATTATTGACGCTTACGTGAGAAGTCACTCAGTTATACTCAATTATTGCTATAGTAATTGCTGCATCATATCTATCATATTATTGATTCAATTATTGTCACAATATCATATGCATAATATTTTATATTATTAAATCAATAATTGAGACGACAAAGTTATTCATATTATTATTTGCAATATTGACAATGTCTAGAAGTTCTGTCAAGGAGAGGTTTGGTCACCTAATTGCGCGCAAATAAGGAGAAATCCTTATCGGAAGCCCCCTCTTTCCTAGGAACGACCTGGTTGTTAAATATTGTGAGTTATAATATTAATGATGAATAAGTACGTGTTGATTAGAGATGAAATTGATAGTTCCATTGTGTTAGGATTATTACTGTTAGTGGAAATCGACATTTATTTCGATAATAATTGATGTCTGGAGGTTATATTGACCAATCGGGTAATTAATCGGATAAATGAGCAATTAATTGCTATTATTTCACATACTTATAACTATTTGTTCACTTGTGTGTACTATTGATTCACATTCATGTACTATTAGGGGAGGTGGTGCAAGATTGATAATACTTGCATGACTAAATTAAAAATGGAGGTATAGATGAATGTACTATACTGTAATTAGTTTTTTCACATGATTACACTATTAAGTCACATGAATGAACTATTAATTCACATTATTTACTATTAGGGGAGGTGGTGCAAGTTTGATAATACTTGCAGGACTAAATTAAAAATGAAAAAAAAGAGGAAGGTATTATACTGTAATATTTCGAGCCCCAATTATCAAAACTATATTTTCCTATAAATAGAACCTCATTCTTCTTTCATTCTCACCAATTCACTAAGTCTCACAAGAGTAATTATTATAGAGAGATTATAGAGAGAAAGAAGAAGAAAAGTCTGCTACCTCACTATTCCAGTATCAAGTTTCTTCTAACGTAAGGGGTATTATTTCTTTCGTATTCATGAAGAGAGTTATTTTCTTTCAATACTCGTAAGGGTTATTATTCCATTCTTTATTATTCTTTTGGAATAACCTGTCTGTGCAGTCTATTGTATGCCTTGTGAATTCTTTTGTTATTCCATTCTTTATTATTCTGTTGGAATAACCTGTATGTGCGGTCTATCGCATGCATGGTGAATTCTTCTGTTATTCCATTCTTTATTATTCTGTTGGAATAACCTGTCTATGTGGACTACCGCATGCATGGTGAATGATCCTTCGTATTCATTCCTTATTAAATTGTGGAAATGATTTGTCTACGTGGATTACCGCATGGCGGGCAAAAATCCATTTGCAGTTTCATATATTCTATTATACTCAGTTGGTTAAAGTTTTGGCTTCTATACTCCATGAAATTAGTAGAATATCCTGGATATTTGCGCGCTCATCCGAGATCTTTTCATGGAAATATTCTTACGAGCATTATTGAATTTTACTCCATAAAACAGTATCATGTTGACAATTTGGACGTTATTGATGTCTGGATAAATTAAATTATAAATCTTTAAAAATTTATCCTTGAACTTGCTTTATTGAATTCTTATATCATTGTCATCATCCTCAAGTTTATAATATGTTGAAAGTCATCTGTGGCCTGTAGTGCATAGGTGGACTTGGTATGATTATGACCAGGGATTATGCGGTATAATCATGATAGTAATGTTACAAATGATGTGGTAAAAGTCCTCATTAGTCAGTAGTGCATTGATGGACAGTTGTTGGCATGATCATGACCATTGATGAATACACGAATATCCTTAGCCCGTAGTGCATGGATAATTTGTGGTCGTGATACTAATGAATATCCTTGGCCATAGTGCAGGGATGATGTGGTTTATTTATTAAGCTGAGTCTCAGAGATAAAAGTGATGAAAAACCTTTTAAATCATAGAAGATAGTAGATTTTATTCTATACTTGACTCTTCTAATGGATTACTTGTTCCACTGCAGTTAAACTTGATGTTTGTTATATTTGATCAGTTTAACATTGTTGAAGGCTAACGATAAATTATTCTTCATTATGTTAGTCATAATATTTCTTACTCGGCTAGTTGAGCTCACCCTTTCTTTCATTGTTCTCTTCAGGAAATGAGAATATAGCTGAGACGAGTCGGGGAACGGATTGACGGTCCAGATGGTTGTTTTAGTAGTCCTCACAATTCTATAAAATAGTGTGACAATAAATGTAATGAGGACTCCATTGAGTGTGGATATTGTCTAGATGACAATATTCTTATTAAAACTTTTAGATTATGTTTTGTCGTATTTTACACGACTGTTGTATAATTAAGTTATATTTGAATTTTGTACCATGTATTTGGCGACTCAAGATGGGTGATGTATACCTATTTTGGGGGAGTCACAGTTTGATTTACATAAAAATTCATTTTTTCATTTAAAGCATATGAAAGTGAGGTTTTAAAAGAATGTTTTCAAACCCTTTTGCCAAATAGAAATTGAGACCCGTTGATACTTCCATTTTAACTAGATTCGACTTGATTAAATTTTATTGAGATGTGAAGCATCTTTGACTGTAATTTGAAACTATTTACAAGTGTCGAGCCCCTTGTGGAAATGAAAGCCATCTAAGTAACCCGAGAACCACAAACCACGATTTCACTATTTCGGGGCCTTAAATCCAAATAACTATTTTAAGGCCCAAAGATTACATATACAAGGGGTTGCAAGCTGGTTGTACAACTTAAAAAAGTCTATCACTGGAACCGAGTTTCAGATTCATTGATTGAATCTTTACCCGAATGGTTCCTCGTCTCACATCATATCATTTAAAAGCTTTCATGAAATATATATTGCAACAAAACAGATATAAATAACAAAATTTATTCGACCAATTGATTTATTGATTAAATCCTTGTATATAAGTGAATGAGCTTCAAGTTTCCTCTAGATACAGATCTAGGGTCACATGGTTGCTAAATATTTAAAAAACTAGAAATTAAACTAGATCTATCTAGATCATAGCAATTCTTGCTCAACGGTTCAAGTTTTACTGCTTTTGAACCGTTAAAAGCTAGATCTTGCTAAATCTTGTATATATCTAGTCAATATACTTTAAATATTGACTATTTATTTGAAATGAACGGTTAAAACTGATATCCAGGCACAACCAAGCAATATATATATATATATATATATATATATATATATATATATACACACATAGCACTTAAATATATTAAAGCAGTAAATAAGCCCAGATCTAAGAAGATCTTACAATATGGCATGATAACAACACAACAAACGACTACAGTTGTAGAAAACTTGATTTCAACAGGTGAAAAGTTGATATGTTGAAGTATATATGTATATAAGTGTTTGTAATAGAGATTTAAAACAATTGAAGCAAGATTTGAGATGTATCTCACTTTAACTCTCAGATTTTCTCTCTCTTAAGCCTACTCTCTCCCTAAAATCTGTTGAAAATGAGTTGTGGCATCTGATATTTAAAGACCCTACCAGCCGCGAGTATACCTTCCGCAGTCGTAGGTAGACCTACGACAAGGCTAGGTGGGTCCCACTTCCTCGAAGTTTGTTCCTTCAATAGGGCTGAAAACTTCATATCTTATAATCCGGGAATCCTATGGAGGTGTGTCATATCATCACGAATTCGGGAAGATGGGTCTTTGACCAGAAAGCATCTTCAAGTCATCGTAGGCAGTCCGTTGAGCTGTCTTGTGCAGTTTGCACTCAGGATTGCTGTGATGGCTTTTTGTGACCTTATCTATAGCTAGACAATTTTTTGTTTATGTTGTGTTGTCAACATTCCCTCTTTCCCCTTCTAGGATTATCTCTATGGTTGAGGTGGCTTTTGGCTGTCCCTCGAGGTTGTCTCCGGGGTTTGACTGCTGTTGATTCTATCTTTCCTTGGAGTTGTCTCCGAGGTTGATTTGATGTCTGACAGGGCTATCTGTGGGGTTTAATTTGATATCCCATGAGACTGTCTATGGGGTTTGATTGTTACTGTAGTCTTTCGGGCTGTCTACAGAGTGAAACAAAAGATTTTTTTGCCCTCTTGCATGGTTAGTAACAAGAAAACAAAATTTTGAGTGTCTACAAATGTAAAAGCATTTTTTTTGATTTTTCGAAGAACATGCCAAAGTTTGTATAATGTGGAAAGAAAGAATGTAAAAAAAATAATTTAAAAATGAAAAACCCAGTTTCTCGCCTGCATAACGGATTCCAGGAAGTGAATGAAAGATAAAACTGGAAGAATAATACAAGTATAAGAATAAAGTGTTAAAAAGGGAATATTCCAAAGCATATCGTAGTTGATAAATCAAAAATGGAATATGCAAAGCTTATTCCAATTTAACCAAGTCAAATATAGCATATTCCAAGCATATGATAAGTGCAAAAGAGTAAATAGCTAAATTAGGCTAGGAAAAGACTAAAATACCCCCACTCTTGCTCTCCTATAAATACAAGCCATTTTCTTCAATTTTTCTTACCAATTCACTAAGTTATCAGGGAGAAACTCTAGAAAATTTATGAGAGGAAGTGAGAGTTCGGGTATTTTACGCGAAATAACGAGGAAACTCTACCGAACTCATCAGTAAACTAAGAATACGAAAAATCCAAAGAGGTAAAAACAAAAATTAAATCTTTTTAATTATTTAAAGCTTTGTAGTATGATTAACTAACTGCTTTGTTGGTATTTGGTTGATTAATGATGAATCAAGTATTTAATGGAGTAATAAAGATGAATTAATGGACTATAAATCATTATTAATTTATAAAAAGATGAGAAATCATTGTTAAAAATGAAGAACGAATAAAAATGTTTAATCAAGCCATTTGATTTTTTGTTCGTGGCTTAGATAATGAAATTTGAAATGATGAAACTATGTTCAATTAAAATATATGATTGTTCTAATAGAAAGCATTAAAAACATGTTATAATGAAGTTATGACGAAAATTTAAGTAAAAGACATTAACGTTGAAATGGTAGTTAAAAACGATTTCTGAACGAATTGTTAACAGTATTTAATGAGTTGTAATAACGAAGATTTTATGCGGGAAATATAAACGTAAATAAATTACAGTCGTTGGCTAAAGAACAAACTCATTCCGACTTCGAAAGGGGAAGTTATGAAGTTTTGAAAATTTAAATGGTAAAGAATGAGAAGTTGAAAAACTAAGCGGCGAGGGATTTTTGAGTTAATTAAAAGACTTGTTAGAGAATCCAAAAAATTATTCTATTTGGGGGTGGGGGGGGGGGGGGAGGATTTAAAGTATGCTATGAAATTTAGGATTTTGCTCGGGAACAGATTCTTTCCAAGGAGGGATGATGAAGTTACGGGTTTACAAAGTAAGCTATGTGATCATTTTTGCAAGAAAACCATTCGGGCAATAAAAACTCCAGACAGGCGTCGCACGCAGCGCCGGCACCTCAATACAAAATGGGCACTGGAGCGCCCAAGAACAGAATTTCCCCCAAATTTCAGGCGCCACATGTGACGCCCCCAAAACAGGTATACATCACCCATCTTTAGTCGCCAGATACAAGGTACTGAATACAAATACAACTTAATTATACAACAGTCGTATAAAATACGACAAAACATAGGCTGTGAGTTTTAATACAAATATTATCATCTAGATAATATCCACACTCAGTGGAGTCCTCATTACATTTATTATCACACTATTTCACAGAATAGTGAGGACTACTAATGCACCATCTAGGACCATCACTCTGTTCCTCGACTAGTCCCAGTTACGTTCTCATTTCCTGAAGAGAACGGTGAAAGAAAGGGTGAGCTCAACTAACCCAATAAGAAATATTATGACTAAGATAATGCAGAATAAATTATCATTGGCCTTCAACAATGTTAAACTGATAGAATATAATAGACAACAAGTTTAACTGCAGCGGAACAAGCAATCCATTAGAAGAGTCCAGTAAAGTATAAAATCTACTATCTTCTATGATTTAAAAAGTTTTTCATCAACTTTATCACTGAGACTCAGCTTAATAAATAAAATTGAATCATCCCTGCTCCACGGCCAAGGATATTCATGTAATCATCAATGGTCATGACTATACCGAATAATCCCTGGCCATAATCATACCAACAACTGTCCACCAATGAACTACAGGCCAATGAGGACTTTTACCACATCATTCGTCACATTACGGTCATGATTATACCGAATAATCCCTGGTCATAATCATACCAAGTCCATCTATGTACGTAAGCCAAAGATGACTTTCAACATAATATAAGCATGAGGATGATGACAATTCAATAAAACAAATTCAAGAATAAATTTTAAAGATTTATAAGTTAATTTATCCTGAACTCAATAACGTCCAAATTGTCAACATGATACTACTTTATGGAGTAAAATTCAAGAATGCTCAGAAGAATATTTCCATGAAAAGATACTGGATGAAGCACAAATATCAAGGATATTCCACTAATTTCATGGAGTATAGAAGCCAAAACTTTAACCGACTGAGTATAATAGAACATATGAAACCGCAAATGGATTTTTGCCGCCATGCGGTAATCCACGTAGACAGATTATTCCAACATAATAATAAAAATGGAATAACAGAAGAATTCACTAGGCGTGTGTAATCCGCACAGACATGTTATTCCAACAGAATAATAAAGAATGGAATAACAGAAGAATTCACTAGGCGTGCATAATCCGCACAGATAGGTTATTCCAACAGAATAATAAAGAATGGAACCAGGTCATGCGTAATCAGCACATACATGATATTCCAACAGAATAATAAAGAATAGAACCATGTCATGCGTAATCCGCACAGACAGGATGTTCCAACAGAATAATAAAGAATGGAATAACAACAGAATTCACCAGGCATGCGATAGACCGCACAGACAGGTTATTCCAACAGAATAATAAAGAATGGAATAACAGAAGAATTTCACCAGGTATGCGGTACTTTGCATAAACAGGTTATTCCAACATAATAATAAAGAATGGAATAATAACCCTTACGAGTATTGAAAGAAAATAACTTCATGAATACGAAAGAATAATACCCCTTACGAGTACAACAAAAAATATCCCTTACCTTAGAAGAAACTGGATATTGGAAAAGTGAGGTAACAGACTTCTCTTCTTCTTTCTCTCTATAATTTCTCTCTCTAGAGTTTTAGTGAATTTGTAAGAAACAATGAAGGAATGAGCTTCTATTTATAGGAGAATGGACTGAATAATAACTAATTCATGAACGGTCTATAATGATTTACTATTAAAACTTTAAACCAGTGATCCATATTGATTTACTATTATAACTTTCCACCAGCGGTTCAAATTGATTTACTATTATATCTTCAACCAACGATCCATATTGATTTACTATTATAACTTCAACCAACGGTCTGAAAAATTATCACATCTCCTCATGGAATAATATTGTACTCAAAAATGATTTGGACTGAAAAGAAATATATTTTTCTGGTGAATAGTACCCCATGAATAGTACTTCGGGAATAGTACCCCGTAAATAGTACCCCGACTCAAAAAGTGTCCCAAATATTTGAGTGAACAATACTAGAGTGAATAGTAACTGGGTGAATAGTAACCTGTGAATAGTAACCCGTGAATAGTACTTCGACATAAAAAGTGCCCCGAATTCCCGATTGAACAATACTAGAGTGAATAATAACCGGTTGAATAGTAACCCGTGAATAGTACTCTGACAAGAAAAGTGCCCTGAATACCAGATTGGTCAATATAACCTCCAGACATCAATTAATATCGATTTCTACTAACACTAATAATTCCCACATAATGAAACTATCAATTTTATCTTTAATCAACACGAACTTATTCATCATTAATATATAATTCACAATATTTAACAACCAGGTCGTTCCCAGGAAAGAGGGGGCTTTTCGATAAGGATTTCTCCTTATTAGCGCACAATTAGGTGACCAAACCTCTCCTTGACAAAACATCTAGACATTGTCAATATTGCAAATAATAATATGAATAACTTTGTCGTCTCAATTATTGATTTAATAATATATCATATTATCCAGATGATACTGTACAATAATTAAATAAATAATATGAGAGATATGATGCAGCAATTACTGTAGCAATAATTGAGTATAACTGAGTGACTTCTCACGTAAGCATCAATAATCAATACCGTGTGCTACTATGCAACCACGCGTATTACTGTACTTTTACCATTGGGTAGTTCAACAGTTTAACTGTAAAACTTTTGCCGTTATTTTTATAAAAAGATAATTCTGTCGTTTTCTAACTCGATAATACTTCCGTTATGGGGTCCACCAATGATTGTGTCGTCGTATGAATAGTCCCTGTTAAAACGAATATTCCCTGACCAATCGAATATTATATAATCATTTGTTTATTTTGCAAAATTTGTAAATAATTCCGACGACTGTAACATTATATCAAATCCACACCATAATATTCAAAAATATATTTCGAGAAAAATTAATCTTTATTCATAAAAGTTGGGGTCAAACAACCTCCCCTTCTTATGAAATTTCGTCCTCAAAATTAGGGTGCGTACCTGGTATGTCAAAGAAGTGAGGATACCTTGACTTCATTTCAGATTCTAACTCCCAGGTCATTTCCTCAACATCGTGGTTTCTCCACAAAACTTTAACTCGAGGATTAAAAATGGGCCAATGAATTGAGGATTGAGCTTTCCTCTCTTTCCATGGAGATCATGTTACACATGATCTCCAATATCGAATTCTATGTCATTTCGATGAAGATCAGAATAACTCTTTTTTCGATCTTGTGAGGTTTTTATACGTTGTCGGATCATTTGAATCTTTTTTGTAGTCATACGTACCAACTCCGGTCCCAACAACTTTGCTTCACCCACCTCATCCCAGCATACTGGAGAACGACACTTTCTCCCATACAACGCCTCAAATGGAGCCATGCCAATACTTGTTTGATAACTGTTGTTGTAGGAAAACTTCACCAACGGTAAGAACTTGTTCCAACTTCCTTTGAAGTTAAAGACACAAAGTCTTAATAGATCTTTAAGAGTTTGAATAGTCCTCTCCGACTGCCCGTCCATCTGAGGATGATATGCCGAGCTAAATTGTAAATCCGTGCCCATAGCTTTCTACAAACTAACCCAAAATCGTGAAGTGAATCTTGGGTCTCGATCAAAAACTATGGATACTGGCATACTATGCAGTCTTACAATCTCATTTATGTACAAATGAGCAAGACGTTCAAGTGTATAAGTTTATCATATAGGTAAGAAGTGAGCAGACTTTGTCAATCTATCAACAATGACCCAAATTGCATCTATGCCTTGAGAAACCTTGGGAAGACCAGTAACGAAATCCATGGTAATGTGCTCCCACTTCCATTCTAGAATTTCAAGTGGTTGCAATGGACCTTTTGGTACTTGATGCACCGCCTTAACTCGTTGACAAGTTAAACCCCTTGAGATAAACACCACTATCTCTCTCTTCATATTGCTCCACCAAAATGTATGTCAAAGATCATGATACATTTTGGTACTCCCACGATGGATTGCAAACGATGTATTTTGCGCCTCCATCATGATTTTATACTTTAAATTTGGGTCGTTAAGAACACAAAATCTGGAGTTGACTCGAAGTATTCCTTCTTCATTGATTCTTGCTTCCGGAATAGCACCTTCTTGCACTTTCTTCCTCATACATATCAGCTCCAGGTCTGTAGCTTGAGTAGCTTTAACTTTATCGATTAAAGTCGGTTATACTCGTATATTTGCCATCATCACGTGGGTCCCTGGAGTCTTTAACTCTATCTCCATCCTTTGTAAGTCATACAAAATGGGCCTTTGTGTTGACAATATTGCACTCATACCCGCATATGGTATTGAATGGTATGATCATAATCTTTCAACAGTTCAAGCCAATGTCGTAGCCGCATGTTGAGTTCCTTTTCGATGAAGAAATATTTGAGGCTTTTATGATCCGTAAAGATCTCCACTTTCTCCCCATACAAGTAATGCCTCCCAATTTTAAGTGCGAAGACAACAGCTGCCAACTCTAAATCATGAGTAGGATAATTCATGTCATATTCATTGAGTTGTCGAGAGGCATAGGCTATGACTTTCCCATGTTGCATGAGAACACATCCTAACCCTTTGCCCGAAGAATCACTGTAGATGACAAATCCTCAAGAGCGGATGGTATTATCGAGCAGTCTTTGAAATGAGTCTTCCCTTGAGTTCTTGAAAACCCTTCTCACATTCCTCGCTCCAGCTGAACTTTGTATCTATTCGAGTCAGCTGAGTTAATGGAGTAGCGATTCGAGAGAACCCTTCCACGAATCTTCGATAATAACCAGCTAATCCGAGAAAGCTACGTACTTCAGTCACTAATTTAGGTTGCTCCCAGCTTTGAATAACTTCAATCTTTGTCGGGTCAACAGATATTCCATGACTTGATACTACGTGCCCAAGGAATGTAACTTCCTTAAGCCAGAACTCACATTTCTTTAACTTGGCATAAAGCTTGTTTTCTCGAAGCTTTTGGAGTATCAGCCTCAAGTGTTGCTCATGATCTTCACGGCTTTTGGAATATATGAGGATGTCATCAATAAAGACGACCACAAAGTGATCCAAATTTTCTTTGAATACTCGGTTCATCATATCCATGAAGGCAACAAGAGCATTAGTCAATCCAAAAGACATGACTAAGAATTCATAATGCCGTACCGAGTTCTGAAGGCAGTCTTTGGAATATCCTCAGTTTTACCTTCAACTGATGATATCCAGAACAAAGATCGATCTTTGAAAAGAATTGTGTTCCTTGCAATTGGTCAAACAAGTCATAAATGCGAGGCAACGGGTACCTATTTTTGATGGTGACATGATTCAACTCCCGATAATCAATACAAAGTCGCATACTTCTATCTTTCTTCTTCACGAATAGAACAGGAGCACCCCAAGGAGACGTACTAGGACGGATGAAACCGATGTCTAACAATTCCTGTAGTTAGGTTTTTAACTCCTGAAGTTCAATAGGAGCCATTCGATGTGGGTCTTTGGAAATGGGTTTTGTACTGGGTTCAAGGTAGATACAAAATTCAATTTCACGCTCTGGAGGTAGGCCATGAAGTTCTTCGGGGAATACGCCAGGAAATTTATTAACAATAGAAATATCATTCAAATCTGACGTATTTTTATTTAAATCTGTGACATGGGATAAGAAAGCTTGACATCCGTTTTTCAATAAATGAATAGCTTTATGGCTTGAAGTGACCGTGATTGATTTTAATGGTTTGGTCGCTTGAATTCGCATAATAGGTTGATTATGAATATGAAAACTAACAACCTTACGAAAATAATTAATTTTTGCATGATGAGTAGTTAACCAATCAATCCTTAGAATTACGTCAAATGCAAGTATTTTTAAAGAAATAAGATCTACAGGTAATGTGCGGTTACCGATTTGAATCAAACAAGACTTATAAACCGTGGATGTAATGAAGGTTTCTCCAAACGGAGTTTCAACCGATAAGTCAAAGTTCAATTTCTCTGGAGTCAAATTTAAACGTTGAGCGCAAGTAGGAGAAATAAAAGAATGGGTAGAGCCTGTATCAAATAAGGTATATATTTCGCTAGAGTTTATGATAAGCTTACACGTGATGACCTCATTCGGGTTCCTTGCTTTTGATAAGTAGGATTTACACCTACTTATGGAGTGCCAATTCATGCGAACTATGCCCATCTCAAGTACATTTTAGTAGGTTTTAGCTGCATTTCATGATAATTTGCATTTTGCATACTTAAAACTCCTTTTGGTGAATAAGTGCAGGAATCGGCCTATTTTGGTGGTGTTATTGAGCACAAGGCTAATGGATGCTTGAGACGAGGCAAAAGATGGGATATGCATGGCATGAAGGTGCAATGGAGCAAGGAGATTAAGCATGACTGAACAAGTAGCAGCAGCAGTAGCATGATAGAATCAGAACAAGAACCAGGATCTGTAGATTGAAAGCCGCGCGGCGGAATAGCCTTGAGAGCGCACGCCCGCGCGAGTACCCAGCCAGACCTTGGAACCTACTACAAGTTGCGCGACCGCGAGAAGGACAATGCTAGGGAGCGCACGCCCACGTGAGAGATCGGCTGAACATAAGAACCTACTTCAAAGTCTCATGGTAGTAAGCATAACAAGTTCGGAGTAGCACTTCGCTATGCATGTGAACTGAAAGTCACGACTTGTTTTATTTTATTTCCAAATTTTAAGAGTTGTAATTGATTTAAAACGATTCCTGACTGGTGTCAGGGGTATCACTTGACATATTATTCAATTTTAGTTTTTCTTTACGTCGTAATTAGGGTTTATTCTCTGGGAGAGATTCCAACGTAGAAGGAGGCCACAACTCTACCTTTCTACTCCTTCTTGGGATTTTCTACCAGAGTGGATTATTATTATTATTATTATTATTATTATTATTATTTTGCTGGAATTTTATGAGGATTTGAATATTGATCTATATTCAGCAATTGGGTTTGATTGTTTCTACCTTTCATCTTTCAATTACTTATTTATTAGTCATGTTTAGATTTGATCCCATAATGGCTTTTGGTTCAGTTATGAACTAAACTCCATTATGGGATTCTAACGGATTTTAATATGTAGTTTGATTGCATGCTTAAATGCTGGATTGTTTTGCATATCATATGGGATATCTATCATGATTGTTTTATATGTATGAATGCTTGATCACCATTCGTTTCAGTATTTGTATGGAATTGATAATGAACATGCAAATATGGATTGTAATCATGATAATATACGTATATAGGGCTGTGTTATATGGCTTATGTATTTCGTAAATCAAATAGACATATACTGTTTCACCGTATAAGTTAGAATAAGGGCTTGAACTTAAAATCAATATAGTTGCAATTTCACATAGACATATAGTGATTTTGGTTATATTGATGATTACATAGAGTCTATCATCTGTGGATGCTGTGTAAGTAGGTCTTAGTGCATTGAAAAATGGCTAATACTCTTTTAGTTCTCTTGGCTACTTTTCTATGATATGTGAACGAGTCATGCATGATAGTGGTGATTGAATGAAGTATTAAATGAAGTTAGGATCCCATTAGTTCCAATATCATTTATTCCATCGTTATTATTGTTTTAGTTGTTATTTGCAATTCGAGAACAAACCAAGTTTAATCATTAGTTTGAGCATATAAATATAGTGATTCAATTAATGAATAGTAATCGTAGTTAAACAACTTTCTCTGTGGGATCGATACTTTACTTGCTCTGTATTACTTGTTAACGCATGTATGCTTGCATGAGTTAGAGCTCTTTTGTTAAGACTAAAAAAGAGGCAACAAGTTTTTGGCGCCGTTGCCGGGGAAAGGCGTTTAATTTAGTATTATTATCATTAGTTTAAGCTATATTGTATGACTTAGACAATTCTAGTCTTATCTCATTTCAGTTTTTTTGTTTTTATTTCAGGAATTTGGATAAATTTTTATGCGCACGCGGTCATCCAACCCCGATTTAACACCTGTTCAGGATAATATAAACGAAAGAGGTTGGAAAGCAGGTGTTCGTAGAAATTTACAAGAACAGTTGGAAAACACGACAGCTAACATGGCAGCCGAGGCACAAGGAGAAGATCAAAGAGAGGAGCATAGGGCTCTGAAGGAGTATTCCATGCCCAATATTAATGGACTACAGTCTAGCATAGTCAGACCAGCGATAGCAGCAAATACATTCGAGATAAAAACTGGCACTATTCAAATGGTGCAGACTACAGTTCAGTTTGGGGGTGCTGCTACAGATGATCTGAATGAACACCTGTTAAGTTTCATCAAAATTTGTGATTCATTCAGATACAATGGTGTGACAGAAGATGCTATTAGACTAAGGTTGTTCCCATTTTCATTGAGGGATAAAGCAAAAAGTTGGCTTATTCTCTGCCAGCATGATCTATAACTACATGGGAGGATTTAGCACAGAAGTTCTTAGCTAAGTTCTTCCCAATGGCTAAGACTGCTAAGATGAGGACAGCTATCTCTCAGTTTGAGCAACAACAGGGCGAGTCATTATATGAAGCATGGGAGAGAAACAAAGAAATGCTGAGAAAGTGCCCACATCACGGTATGCCAGATTGGATGGTAATCCACACGTTTTATAATGGATTGGGATGGCAGTCAAGACCGATTGTGGATGCAGCTGCAGAAGGGGCATTATGGGCAAAGAACTATGAGGAAGCCTATGACCTTATCGAGACAATGGCATCGAATGATTTTCAGAATCCTACATCTCGAATGCCACAAACCAAAGTCGCAGGTGTGTTGGAGGTTGATGCTATCACTCAGTTGTCAGCACAGATGGCAGCCATGGCAAAGAAGATAGATACTTTGGAAGAAGGAAAAGTAAAGACGGTTGCCTTCGTATGTGAGATTTGTGCAGGGTCACACTCGACGGATCAATGTGCTATCATTTCGAGAATCGATCGATATGTGAGCAACTATAGAAAAGACCAAGGTCAATTTCAGAACACATACCACCCCAACAACAGAAATCATCCAAACTTTAGTTGGTTGAATAATCAAGGGAATCAGCAGTGTCAGTTTCAACCAAATAATCAATTTCAGGCACAGCCAGCGCAACCGCAGTTTAATCCAAGACCACTCTTTCCGCCGGGAGTTTCTCAACAACAACAGTAACATCACACTCCAGTTGCACCTCAATAAGAAAAGAAATCAGAAGTGTGGGAGATGATGATGAAATACATGGCAAGCACAGAATTTATGATCAAGAGCCAAGTAGTGGCTATAAAGAATCTGGAAACTCAAATGGGGCAGATGGCGAATATGCTTACTAACAGGCCCCAGGGTTCATTGCCAAGTAATACGGAGACAAATCCAAGAAGAGAAGGGAAGGAACAGTGTCAAGCGATCACATTGAGATCTGGGAAAGATTTTATCGATTCTTTGCAAGTCACGCGCCACGTGAGAATGCATCGAGGAGGAGGACGCAGCGGCTGCATGAAAGTGAAGGAGCCAACTCTCGAGAAAGAAAGTTTGGAGAAATCTGAGGTTTAGCAGGAAGAGAAAGACAAAGCAGGTTCAGAGGAGAAGCTTAAGAGTTCATCACCACCAATTCACATTCAAGTTCCGTATCCGCAGAGATTAAATAAAAAAGGGAAGATAAATAGTTCAGCAAATTCTTGGAGGTATTCAAAAAGCTGCAGATCAACATACCGTTCGCCGAGGCATTGGAACAAATGCCCAGCTATGCCAAGTTTATGAAGGGTATACTATCAAGGAAGAGGAGATTAGATGAGTTTGAAATGGTAGCCTTGACAGAGGAATGCAGTGCAGTGCTTCAGCAGAAACTACCTCCAAAGCTGAAGGATCCAGGCAGCTTCATAATTCCATGCACAATTGGAAAGATGAACTTCAGTAAGTGTTTATGTGATCTTGGGGCAAGCATAAATTTGATGCCCTTGTCAGTGTTTAACCAGTTGGGATTGCCGGATCCAAAACCGACAAACATATTATTACAGCTAGCTGATAGATCGATCACGTATCCATGAGGAATTGTTGAAGATGTGTTGGTTAAGGTGGATAGATTTATTTTTCCAGTTGATTTCATCATATTGGATTACGAGGAAGACAAAAATATACCAATCATACTGGGAAGACCATTCTTAGCCACAGGAAAGACTCTGATAGATGTGCAAAAAGGGGAACTCACTATGCGTGTTCGGGATCAAGAGGTCACCTTTAATGTTTTTAAAGTGATGAAGTTTCCAGCAGATGAAGAGGAATGTTTCATGGTTGATTTGGTGGATCAGGTCATAAATGATGAAGTACAAAGTCGGGTGGATAACAACCCTTTAAGGAGTATAATTGCTGAAAATTCAGATTTGGGGGTCGAGGAACTCGACAAACTTGTGCAATATCTGGATACCACTCCACAAGTCGGGAAATTAAGAATACCTATTGAGCCGTTGACAAAAGCAGGAGAAACCTCCGTAAAATTAAAGCCATCTCTTGAGACACCTCTTGAACTTGAGTTAAAACCACTTCCAAATCATCTCAGGTACGCATTTTTAAATAAAGATTCGAAGTTACCTGTGATTATTTCTTCTGCATTAACATCCTTTCAGGAAAAAAACTGCTACGAGTACTTCGAGAGTTCAAATCAGCGATTGGCTGGACCATAGCGGATATGAAAGGGATCTGCCCTTCATTTTGTATGCATAAAATCCTGATGGAAGATGAAAGTAAACCATCGGTTGAGCAACAAAGGAGACTTAATCCGATAATGAAAGAAGTGGTTAAGAAAGAGGTGCTAAAATGGTTGGATGCGGGTATAATCTATCCAATCTCAGATAGCTTATGGGTGAGCCCAGTGCAGTGTGTACCAAAAAAGGGTGGCATGACAGTAGTGACTAATGAGAACAACGAGTTGATTCCAAAACGAACAGTGACAAGGTGGAGAGTATGCATGGACTACCACAGGCTCAATAAAGCTACAAGGAAAGATCATTTTCCACTACCATTCATTGATCAGATATTGGATAGATTAGCAAGTCATGAGTACTATTACCTACTGGACGGATATTCGGGCTATAATCAAATAATGATAGCTCCAGAAGACCAAGAAAAGATAACTTTCACATGTCTATACAGCACATTTACCTTCAGAAGAATGTCTTTTAGGTTGTGAAATGCTCCAGCCACTTTTCAGAGATGCATGATGGCTATATTTTCAGATATGGTAGAGCAGAATGTGGAAGTATTTATGGATGACTTCTCAGTTTTTGGGGACTCGTTTGATCTATGCCTCGAGAATTTAGTGATGGTTTTGAAGCGATGTGTTGAAACAAATCTAGTCCTGAACTGGGAAAAATGCCATTTTATGGTACAGGAAGGAATCATACTTGGACACAAAGTATCGAAGAAGGGACTCGAGGTAGATAGGGCAAAGTTGGAAACTATAGAGAAATTGCCACCACCTACTTCGGTAAAAGGTGTTCGCATCTTTCTGGGTCATGCATGTTTCTACCGCAGATTTATCAAAGACTTCTCCAAGATAACGAAACCACTATGCAGTTTATTGGAGAAGGATGCGCATTTTATCTTTGACGAGGCTTGTGTGGCGGCATTTGAGCATCTGAAAGGGAAATTAACATCAGCACAAATTATTACTGCACCAGATTGGGAATTGCCATTTGAGCTGATGTGTGATGCCATTGATTACGCTGTAGGGGCTGCTTTGGGACAGATGAAAGAGAAGATGTTTCATGTTATTTACTATGCCAGCAAGACCCTTACAGACGCACAGTTGAACTACACCACCACGGAGAAAGAGTTATTAGCAGTGGTGTACGCCTTTGATAAATTTCGAGCATATTTGATCGACACAAAGGTGATAGTGTATACGGATCACGCTGATATTCGACATTTAGTGGCAAAAAAGGATGCAAAGCCTCGGTTGATTAGATGGATTTTATTACTGCAGGAATTTGATTTGGAAATTAAGGACAGGAAGGGCACTAAAAACCAAGTGGCGAACCACTTATCTCGACTTGAGAATCTGGAAAGGGAGACAGATGACAAGGTTTTAATCAATGAATCTTTTCCAGATGAACAGTTGTTTGTGGTGAAAAGGGAAGTGCCATGGTTTGCAGATTATGCAAGCTATTTGGTAAGTAAGATGCTACCTTCCGATTTGGTGGGTTATCAAAAGAAGAAATTTCTGCATGATGTCAAATGGTATATATGGGATGAGCCTTATTTGTTCAAACAATGTTCTGATCAAGTTATACGAAGGTGTGTTGTGAGACCCCAGATTTTATGAATAAATATTTAATTTTCTCGAAATATTTTTTTTAATATTATGGTGTGGATTTGATATAATGTTATAGTTCTGGGTAGTATTTATAAATTTTGAAAAGTATGCAAGTGGTTGTATAATATTCGATTGCCTGGGAATATTCTTTTTTGTCGGGGAATATTAAATGAGCAAGTACAATCATTAGTTGACCCAAGAACGGAATTATTGTCGAATGGAGAAAATGACAAAAATATTTTTATGAGAATAACGGCGGAAGTTTTACCGTTAAAACTGTTGAACTACTCGGTAGTAAAAGTACAATAATACTCGTGGTTGGATAGTAGCACACTGTATTGATTATTGATGTTTACGTGATAAGTCACTCAGTTTTGTTTTATTGGTATTATTAATGTAATAAAATAGAAAAACTTTTTATATAAAAAGCGAATACTTTTATAAAGTTATTCTATAAATATAATATATTATATTCTATTATACATAGTATGTCAGATAGTGTTTTTGCATAGTATAATCTTTTATATAAAAGCAGAATACTTTTATAAAGTTATTCTATAATTAGAATATATTATATTTTATTATGCATAGTGTTTGCATAGTGCCTGCATAGTATTTGCATAGTAAAATCTTTTATAAAGTTATTCGTTTTATTAGATTATAAATAGAATATATTATATTTTATTTAAAATATTTTGCTTTAAATATGGACCGTCAGATTAAAGTAAATCAATCTAGACCAGATTTCATGAGTTAGTTACTTATGCGATCAATTTTCTATAAATAGAAGCTCATTCATTCATTATTTCTTACGAATTCAATGAAAATCTAGAGAGATAAACTATAGAGAGAAAGAAGAAAAGTATTCTGCTACTTCACTACACATATATCCAGTACGTTTCTTCTTAAGGTAGGGGATATTATTTGTTGTAATTGTAGGGGAGTTTATTTGTTGTACTCGTAAGGGGTATTCTTTCTTTCTTATTCATGAAGAGAACTTCTGTTATTCCATTCTTTATTATTCATTGGAATAACTTTGTATCTGCTGGATACCCTATACTTGGTGAAATTCTTACATTATTCCATTCTTTATTATTATGTTGGAATAACTTTGTTTATCTAAATACCGCATCATGGTGAAATTCTTCTATTATTCCGTTCTTTATTATTCGCCGGAATATCCCGCGGTCGTGTATTACGCCTGACACAGTTCCATTATTTATTATTCTATTCTTTATTATTACGCTTGAATATCACATGCGTGTGTGTTTATGCTTGGGACTGGTTCCATTATTTATTATTACGCCGGAATATCATGCATGTATGCTTCTTTTGGACTGGTTCCATTATTTATTATTACATTGGGAATAACTCGTATGTAGTAGTCTATCGCATGCATGGTGAATCCTTATGTTATTCCATTCTTTATTATTCATTGGAATAACTGCATCATGTGGATTATCACATGCATGGTGAATGATCCTTCGTATTCATTCCTTATTAAATTATGAAAATGATCTGTCTACGTGGATTACCGCAAGGGGGGTGAAAATCCATTTGCAGTTTCATATATTCTATTATACTCAGTTGGTTAAAGTTTTGACTTCTATACTCCATGAAATTAGTGGAATATCCTGGATATTTGCGCTTCATCCAGTATCTTTTCATGGAAATATTCTTCTGAGCATTCTTGAATATAACTCTACAAAGAAGTATCATGTTGACAATTTGGACGTTATTAGTTCCTGGATAAATTAATTCTTGAACTTGTTTTATTTAATTATTATGTCATTGTCATCATCCTCATGTTTATATTATGTTGAAAGTCATCAAGTGGCTTTTGTGGTGCATAGATGGACTTGGTATGATTATGACCGAGGATTATTGGGTATAATCATGGCCAGTAATATTACAAATGATGTGAAAAAAAGTCCTCATTGGCCCGTAGTGCATTGATGGACAATTTTTGGTATGATTATGGCTATGGATTCTCTTTGGTCAGTAGTCAAAGATGAATTGTTTTATGGCATGATCAAGGTAGTTGATGAAAACATGATTATCTTTATAGTAGTGCATGGATAATTCGTGGTCGTGAAACTAAAGAATATCCTTGGCAGAAGTAGTGTGGGGTGATTCAATGATGTGGATTATTTATTGTCGAGTCCCAATGATAAAAGTGATGAAAACCCTTTTAAATCATAGAAGATAGTAGATTTTATTCCCTACTTGACTCTTCTAATGGATTGCTTGTTCCGCTGCAGTTAAACTTGATAGTTATTATATTTTATCAGTTTAACATTGTTGAATGCTAATGATAATTTATTACGCATTATCTTAGTCATAATATTTCTTCTTGGGCTAGTTGAGCTCACCCTTTCTTTCCGTTTGTTCTCTTTGGAAATGAGAACGTAGCTGGGACTAGTCGGGGAACAGAGTGATGATTCTAGATGTTTGCATTAGTAGTCCTCACTATTCTGTGAAATAGTGTGATAATAATTATAATGAGGACTCCTTTTGAGTTTTTATACTCTTTAGTAGACAATATTTGTATTCAAACTGACAGTTTATGTTTTGTCGTATTGTACACGACAGTTGTATTATTAAGTTGTATTTGAATTCTGTACCATGTATCTGGCGACTCAAGATAGGTGATGTATACCTAATTTTGGGGGCGTCACATGTGTTCTATATAGCGAGACCGAGGGAATTCTGCAGGATTGTCACTTTACTGTGTATGGTGGACACTGTGGTGGTGAAAGAACAGCGGCGAGAATACTACAAGCAAGAATCTACTGGCCGACAATTTTCAAGGATGCATACAATTTTGTCCAGCGGTGTGATAGATGTCAGCGAATAGGGAATATCTCTAAAAGGAATGAAATGCCATTGAATACAATCTTGGAAGTCAAAATTTTTGATGTATGGGCAATTGATTTCATGGGGCCTTTCATTTCTTCTTGCGAAAATCTCTACATTCTGCTCGCGGTGGATTATGTCTCGAAATGGGTAGAAGTGGCAGCTCTTCCGACAAATGATGCCAAGGTTGTCCTCAGATTTTTACATAGCAGTATCTTCACGAGGTTTGGGACTCCAAGGGCTATCATCGATGTGAAAGGCGATACTTTTTTGTGAGCGGTTCTGACTTTGTTGGCTAAATATTGGGTGAATCATCGCATTACTACAGCATATCATCCACAAACGAATGGCCAAGCTGAAGTGTCAAATCGAGAAGCCAAGAGAATCCTGGAGAAAGTTATGAATCCCACAAGGAAGGATTGGTCATTGAAGTTAGATGATGCAGTATGGGATTATAGGACAGCGTATAAAACACCATTAGGTATGTCCCCTTTTCAGCTCGTATATGGAAAATCCTGCCACCTTCCCATGGAGCTAGAGCATAAAGAATATTGGGCCATTCGAAAGCTAAATTTTGATTTGACAGCTGTCGGGGAGAAACGCCTATACCAACTCAATGAGTTGGATGAATTCAGACTGCAGGCATACGAGAATTAGAAGCTTTATAAGGAGAAAGTGAAGAAATGGCATGATCAAAAAATTATTGAGAGAGCATTTGAACCAGGACAAAGGGTTTTTCTTTATAACTCCAGACTTAAACTTTTTCCTGGAAAGCTGAAATCGAGGTGGTCAGGACCATTCACTGTGAAAACTGTTTTTTCGCATGGTGCAATCGAAATATTCGATACATCGCCAGACAAGCCTTTTAAGGTGAATGGACAACGCTTAAAACATTACTTTGGTGGTGAGGTAGACAGACAGAAAGTCGCCTCAATTCTTTCTTCCACATGAACATCAGAGACAGTCAAGCTAATTGACTATAACTTAGCGCTGGATTGGAGGAAACCCATTATTTTTCTTCTCTAAAATCTCTCTTTCACTCTTTGTTTATTTCGTTAAGTTATTTCAACCTTAGTTAACACATTAACATAATAGCTGATAGTATAGAGGAGCGTGTATATGCATTGTATAAAATGAGGATATATAATAGACATTCATGTTTATGTAGTAAACCCTGTTTTTATAATGTCTATTGATGAATTGCAGGTGCAATGGAGAGCACACATTTCTATCTTGCCGCACCTAAAATTAAATACAACAATGTAGAATGCAGGATCCTTGTGACATGCGATACACTAACTTCGTGTGCACCGCTGCGCCCACACGCCGCATGGATCGAATTAATATAGTTTACTTTCATGCGCTACTGAAATCCATTATAAGAAGCAGCGCCGCGTTCATGACGATGGAAAAATTTTTATATGTCCAAAATCTAAGTTGTGGTTTGATTAGGCCTTTCCTCTAATATAACAAAAGCGTATTATTCTGTCTCCTATATTAATAAGGCTAATCAACTCTCATCAAACTTCATATCCACACATCACTTTCCTGGCATAAGTTAGGGTTCTACTTGGGTTGTGTAGCCATAAGTTTGTGGGAACAATCATCAACAATTCCTCCACATTCTCTCTATCATCCCCACATGGGCCCAAAAAGAGCACGTGCATTCTCACTCTCTTCTTCATCAGAATCTTCCTCCGATCACCACGAAGAGGAGGTCTTGGACGAGAGTAAATTTATCAGTTTAGAAGCCCAGCAAGACTATTATCGGAGTGTGGCCAAATCTTTTGTGAAGGAACGGGGACTTCTACCTGCGAAGCAAGATGGTCAACTATGGCATATGATACGCGAATGAGACTGGGTTGGCTTAACTGCATCTCCTATGCCTATCCCCATGGGAATTGTTAGAGAATTTTATGCTAATGCTGCAGAGTTGATAACAAGAGGCATAACAATAGTTCGAGCAAAACATGTGAATTTTCGCCCTTCCGCGATCAGAGAAGTATTCAACATATATGATGCACCACCACCGGGTCTGACAATTGGTTAGAAGGTGACTATTTAGAAACGGATCTCGCAGTTGTGATTACTGATTTGTGTATTTCGGGCGCCAAATGGAAGTATAAGACAGGAACAACTGAACCAAAATCGTTTCCATCGTCAGCATTGAATCGATATGCCCAGGCCTAGGACCTGTTTATTTGTGCCAAGCTAGTTTAAATCGACTCATTACAATGCTGATAATCCTTTGGCGTGCGATTATTTTGTGGGGAATCATCAAAGGCAAATACATTGATGTCGGCCTTTTAATCCATAGAAACATGCTGAGTTATATGCGTGGGAATAGAAATGGGACTATTCCGCATGCATCAGTGGTAGCCATGATCTATACTCAACAAGGAGTCCAATAGCATAATTAGCAGCTGCAGTACCCAAACCATGCAATCATTCATGCAGCTATTGCAAATTTCAAGGAGTGGACAGGGGGTGTACCACACCCACGCGGACTAGGATTCATCCTTCAGCCCACTTTTCCAGAGCCGTCACAACAACCCCCGCAAATAGACAAGAGCGGTCTGTCCATGCTGCATCGCGTGCACCACCCATGGCGATCGCTTGACTCAGAAGGTTGGGCCTTGAGTCGATGCCATGTAAGATAATTTGGGCACATTTACGATGGGACTCACAAGGGCTTTAGCCGAAGCGTTTGCACAACAAGGAACAACACAAGAATGGCCTCAATTTGGAACCGCAGCACCATATCCACCACCGGATTCACCACCCGAGGAGGGTGGCACCACCGATAATTAGGGGAGTTTTTCATACCCTTTACCTTCATTCAATTGGGACATTGAATATTTTAAGTTTGGGGGTATTGGGTAGTAGTATTTTTAGTTTGCATATAGTTTTGCATGATTAGTTTACTTTTTATAGTTATTGTATGTGTAGATTACATTTTAGCATATAGTTGCATGTTATCATTGCATACCTCACAGTTCTTATCGTATAGAAATTTTTATCTAGCCAATGATGATAGTGAAATTTTTAAATGATTTCTGAATATTTTGGATAACATGAGCTGAGATATAACGTTTTATACAATGAAATTCATAATGCTATTTAAATGCTTTCAGTTTGTACAAATGTGTTCACAAGCACTTGTAGGTATAGGAAGTACGTTGTGCATTGCTCGATAGAAAAATGTAGTGTTAAAAAGAGAAATATATGAAAAGTGACTTTTGGACTGTATAAAACATTGATTTTTAAACTTTGGGAAAATATGGGTATCTGTGTATAAAAAAAAAGAAAGAAAGAAAGAAAGAAAGAAAAGTAGAAATAGCATGGCTAGTCTTATTTAGGAATACAGCTACTTGAGTAGAAATCGACAATAGGGGATTGTCTCTACACCTAATGCCCTAAGGTCTTTCATGGTCTGGGAGTCGTTGGTCAAAATCTTGCTAAGGGGTAGCAGTGTGCCTAATGGAGTAAGACATTGCACAGTCATAAAGAAAAAGAAAGAAAAGAAAAGAAAAGAAAAATAGCAATAAACACCGTGGGAAAGTGCGAAAGTCGCCCTCATGAGTAGAATAAAGCAGTTAAGCCCATTGTTGAACCTTAGTTTATTTTAAGTTGTTGGAATAGTCTTGGTTGCATATATATACATAAGTCTTGATTTAAGCTATAATTTTCTGGTTTGAGCAAGATAGCATGAGTATTCTATACCTAAATCGAGTTTTGGGCGAACACAACACACACACAGCATCTTTATAGCATTTTTGAATTATCTGAGTGTATGACATTATGCCTGCAGTTTGATTTGAATCTGTATTCTTGAATCTAGAAAAAGAATTCGATGAGGCAAATTGGACTGAATTTCTATGATAGTTGGGACAATGTGAGAATTAGTTGCATAGTCATATAGTTGCATTTTTATTGTTTATTAGTATGCATTGCTTGAGGGCAAGCAATGGTTAAAGTTTGGGGGTATTTGATAAGTAGGATTACTTATGGAGTGCCAATTCATGCAAACTATGCCCATCTCAAGTACATTTTAGTAGGTTTTAGCTGCATTTCATGATAAATTTCATTTCGCATACTTAAAACTCCTTTTGGTGAATAAGTGCAGGAATCAGCCTATTTTGGTGGTGTTACTGAGCACAAGGCTAATGGATGCTTGAGACGAGGCAAAAGATGGGATATGCATGGCATGAAGGTGCATTAGAGCAAGGAGATTAAGCATGACTGAACAAGTAGCAGCAACAGTATCATGATAGAATCAGAACAAGAACTATGATCTGCAAATTGCAAGCCACGCGGCCGCGTAGTAGAATAGCCTTGAGAGCGCGTGCCCACGCGAGTACCCAGCCAGACCTTGGAACCTACTACAAGATGCGCGGTCGCGAGAAGGACAATGCTAGGGAGCGCGTGCCCGCACGAGAGACCTGCTGAACATAAGAACCTACTGCAAGTCTGCTACCATGAGCATAATAAAATGGGAGGAGGCATGTGATCGCCTTGCGAGAACTCAAGGCGCTAACTTGTTTTATTTTATTTCCAAATTTTAAGGGTTGTAATTGATTTAAAATGATTCCTGACTGTGTCAGGGGTATCACTTGACATATTATTCAATTTTAGTTTTTCTTTACGTCGTAATTAGGGTTTATTCTCTGGGAGAGATTCCAACGTAGAAGGAGGCCACAACTCTACCTTTCTACTCCTTCTTGGGATTTTCTACCAGAGTGGATTATTAGTATTATTATTATTTTGCTGGAATCTTATGAGGATTTGAATATTGATCTATATTCAGCAATTGGGTTTGATTGTTTCTACCTGTCATCTTTTAATTGCTTATTTATTAGTCATGTTTAGATTTGACCCCATAATGGCTTTTGGTTCAGTTATGAACTAAACTCCATTATGGGATTCTAACAGATTTTAATATGTAGTTTGATTGCATGCTTAAATGCTGGATTGTTTTGTATATCATATGGGATGTCTATCATGATTGTTTTATATGTATGGATGCTTGATCACCATTCGTTTCAGTATTTGTATGGAATTGACAATGAATATGCAAATATGGATTGTAATCATGATAGTATACGTATATAGGGCTGTGTTATATGGCTTATGTATTTCGTGAATCAGATAGACATATACTATTTCACCGTATAAGTTAGAATAAGGGCTTGAACTTAAAATCAATATAGTTGCAATTTCACATAGACATATAGTGATTTTGGTTATATTGATGATTACATAGAGTCTATCATCTGTGGATGCTGTGTAAGTAGGTCTTAGTGCATTAAAAAATGGCTAATACTCTTTTAGTGCTCTTGGCTACTTTTCTGTGATATGTGAACGAGTCATGCATGATAGTGGTGATTGAATGAAGTATTAAATGAACTTAGGATCCCATTAGTTCCAATATCATTTATTCCATAGTTATTATTGTTTTAGTTGTTATTTGCAATTCGAGAACAAACCAAGTTTAATCATTAGTTTGAGCATATAAATATAGTGATTCAATTAATGAATAATAATCGTAGTTAAACAACTTTCTCTGTGGGATCGATACTTTACTTGCTCTGTATTACTTGTTAACGCATGTATGCTTGCATGAGTTAGAGCTCTTTTGTTAAGAGTAAAAAAGAGGCAACAGCTTTCTGGGAGGTTACAACAAATGCTCTCCCTTGAACTACCGGTTTTGTCTTGTCTGGGACGGACTTTAATGCCTCCATCCCAGCTGGACTTGACTTCGGTGCACGACAAAATCGGGCTAGGTGACCTTCTCTTCCACAATTGTAACATGCTTTGGACTGCTGCGTACAGTTTGGACTTATGTGTCCCTCCCCTTCGCATTTGTAACATACGACCGTGGTCGTTCTCTTCCTTAACAACTGTAATCTTTGGTCTTGGCGTCCTTCCATCATTATTGAATCTCCTCTTCTTGAAACTCCCACTTTTATTGTCTTAGCCATGATTACCACCGAAGTGGCTACCATTTCTGGCATGTTGATTCCCTCCACGTTTGTTGTCACCACTTCGATGACTGTTACCACTGGTATTTTCATTCTGTCGGCTGCTTTCTCTTGGTTGTGTTGACCCATTATTGGGCTCCAATAACTGAGCCCTATTTACAACATCTGAATAAAAACACAGTTTATGAGAAATAAGATATTGACGTATCTCCGGTTTCAAACCACTTAAAAACCTCAGCGTCATTCTCTCCTCATTATCAACCAAGTGGGATGCAAACCGGGACAACTCGGCAAACTTAGCTTCGTACTGCGCCACGGTCATATTGTTCTGCTCCAACTTGATGAACTCTACCTCTTTAATGTGACGAATACTTTCGGGAAAGTACTTATTGTTGAATAGTTCTTGGAACTTCTCCCAAGACATCTTCAGTGCGGCAGGTTGAGTACGCTTTACTGATTCCCACCGATGTCTGCCTCTGCTTTCATAACATAAAGGTGTGAAAGGAACCTTTTTGCTCCTCGGAGCATCCCAAGACATCAAATATCTTGGTGATCTGCTTTATCCATGCTTCCGCCTTAAGTGGTTTTGGCTCTCCAATAAACTCCGGTGGTCCTAGCTCCTTGAACTGTTTAGCGGTGACCGTCCGAGAGTTTCAAGTGTTTCCACCTACATTTTGGACAGGAGTTTCTCTTTCCTGATGTTGTACGAATTGCAGAAAGCTCCTAAACTTCCGTCGTTCGCCATTTGGTCGGTGTTGTTGTTCACCTGAGGATTATTGTCTTCTTGTTGCACATTATCCTGGGTATTAATCTGTGGTGACTCCACGATCTCATGTGCTTCATTGCTTATCTCAACATTTTCGGATGCCATTTTCCAATACTGCCACAAAACAAGGGTTAATTAACATATCACATATTATCCATATACTACGTGAGACCAATTAAATACCAAATAAACTTAGGTAGGTCATACTAGCGAAAGAATTCCTGTCTCTCCCTCCTAGTTCTTAACTCACATCTCAAATGAGGATCATATCCTAAGCTTTGATACTGTTGTGATGCCCCCAAAATAGGTATACATCACCCATCTTGAGTGCATGGATACAAGGTATTGAATACAAATACAACTTAATTATACAACGATCGTGTAAAAATACGACAAAACATAGGTTGTGAGTTTTAATACAAATATTGTCATCTAGACAATATCCACACTCAATGGAGTCCTCATTACATTTATTATCACACTATTTCACGAATAGTGATGACTACTAATGCACCATCTAGGACCATCACTCTGTTCCCGACTAGTCCCAACTACGTTCTCATTTCACAGAGAAGCGGTGAAAGAAAGAGTGAGCTCAACTAGCCCGAAGAAATATTATGACTAAGATAATGCAGAATAAATTATCATTAGCCTTCAACAATGTTAAAGCGATAGAATATAATGACAACAAGTTTAATCAAGACGGAACAAGCAATCCATTAGAAGAGTCCGAAGAAAGTATAAAATCTACTATCTTCTATGATTTAAAAAGTTTTTCATCAACTTTATCGCTGAGACTATGCTTAATAAATAAAATTGAATCATCCCTGCTCCACGGCCAAGGATATTCATGTAATCATCAATGGTTATGACTATACCGAATAATTCCTGGTCATAATCATACCAACAACTGTCCACCAATGAACTACAGGCCAATGAAGACTTTTACCACATCATTCGTCACATTACGGTCATGATTATACCGAATAATCCCTGGTCATAATCATACCAAGTCCATCTATGCACTTAAGCCAAAGATGACTTTCAACATAATATAAGCATGAGGATGATGCCAATTCAATAAAACAAGTTCAAGAATAAATTTTAAACATTTATAAGTTAATTTATCCTGAACTAAATAACGTCCAAATTGTTAACATGATACTACTTTGTGGAGTAAAATTCAAGAATACTCAGAAGAATATTTCCATGAAAAAATACTGGAGGAAGCGCAAATATCAAGGATATTCCACTAATTTCATGGAGTATAGAAGCCAAAACTTTAACCAACTGAGTATAATATAACATATGAAACTGCAAATGGATTTTTGCCGCCATGCAGTAATCCACGTAGACAGATTATTCCAACAGAATAATAAAGAATGGAATAACAGAAGAATTCACCAGGTGTGCGTAATCCGCACATACAGGTTATTCCAACAGAATAATAAAGAATGGAATAATGAAGAATTCACGGTGAGCGTGCGTAATCCGTGCAGACATGTGTTATTCCAATGAATAATAAAGAATGGAACCGGGTCATGCGTAATCGATGCAGACGGGATATTCCAATGAGAATAATAAAGAATGGAACGGTGTAATGCGTAATCCGCAAAAACAGGATGTTCTAACTGAATAATAAAGAATGGAATAACAACAGAATTCACCGGGCATGCGATAGACGCGCATGAGACATGTTATTCCAGCAGAATAATAAAGAATGGAATAACAACATAATTCACGGGCATGCGATGAACCATTGCAGACGAGTTATTCTAACACAATAATAAAGAATGGAATAATGGAAGAATTTTACGGTATGTGGTACTTGGCATGCAGGCAAGGTTATTCCAACATAATAATAAAGAACGGAATAATAACCCTTACGAGTATTGAAAGAAAATAACTCTCTTCATAAATACGAAAGAATAATATCCCTTACGAGTACAGCAAATAATATCCCTTACCTTAGAAGAAAATGGATATTGGAAAAGTGAGGTAACAGACTTCTCTTCTTCTTTCTCTCTATAATTTCTCTCTCTAGAGTTTTAGTGAATTTGTAAGAAATAATGAAGGAATGAGCTTCTATTTATAGGAGAATGGACTAAATAGTAACTTATTCATGAACGGTCCAGATTGATTTACAATTAAAACTTTAAACCAACGATCCATATTGATTTACTATTATAACTTTCCACCAGCGGTCCAAATTGATTTACTATTATATCTTCAACCAACGATCCATATTGATTTACTATTATAACATCAACCAACGGTCTGAAAAATTTTCACATCTCCTCATGGAATAATATTGTACTCAAAAATGATTTGGACCGAAAAGAAATATATTTTTTGGGTGAATAGTACCCCGTGAATAGTACTTCTGGAATAGTACCCCGACACGAAAAGTGTCCCAAATACCTAAGTGAACAATACTAGAGTGAATAGTAACCAGTGAATAGTAACTCGTGAATAGTACTCTGACAGGAAAAGTGCCCCGAATACCCGATTGAACTATAATAGAGTGAATAGTAACCAGGTGAATAGTAACCCATGAATAGTAACTCGTGAATAGTACTTCGACACGAAAAGTGCCCTGAATACCCGATTGGTCAATATAACCTCCAGATATCAATTAATATCGAAATAAATATCGATTTCTACTAACACTAATAATTCCCACACAATGGAACTATCAATTTCATCTTTAATCAACACGAATTTATTCATCACTAATATTATAATTCACAAAATTTAACAACCAGGTCGTTCCCAGGAAAGAGGGGGCTTTCTGATAAGGATTTCTCCTTATTGGTAGTATGATTAGGTGACCAAACCTCTTCTTGATGTAGAACTAGACATTGTCGATATTGCAAATAATAATATGAATAACTTTGTCGTCTCAATTATTAATTTAATAATATATCATATTATGCGAGATGATCTTATACAATAATTGAATCAATAATATAGAGAGATATGATCGACAATTCTTTGTAGCAATAATTGAGTATAAGCGAGTGACTTCTCACGTAAGCATCAATAATCAATAATGTGTGCTACTATGCGACCACAGCGTACATTGTACTTTTACTCTTTGGGTAGTTCAGCGGTTTTAACGGTAACACCTCGTAGTTATTTTTATAGAAAGATAATTACATGGTTTTCTAACTACGATAATACTTCCATTGTGGGGTCCACCAATGATTGTGTCGTCGTACAAATATTCCTGTTAAAACGAATATTCCCTGACCAATCGAATATTATATAACCACTTGTTTACTTTGCAAAATTTATAAATATTACCCACAACTATAACATTATATCAAATCCACACCATAATATTCAAAAATATATTTCCAGAAACTTATTCTTTATTCATAAAAGTTGGGGTCTTAAACCACATCATCAAGCACCAGAAGGTTAAACCTAAGCGCCTCAATGGCAAGGTCGGTCGGTCTTGCATAAAAATTCTATTTTCAAATTTGGAAAAAGGGAAGTGTAAAGAACAATTAAAAATGTAATGTTCAAATAATATATTGTGATAATAATTAATCAAATACCGTAAGTAAAAGTCTGTAATTAATTAAATAAAAGGGAAGTAAATTAAATGTAAATGTAAAATACTTTAAACATTATTAGTATCTAGTATAAATGTAAGATACTGGTACTTGGCATACAAACGGGTGTGTGACTTGGACATTATCATATGAAAGACGGGAATGTGATGCGTAAATGTCGAGAAGCCTAATAAAGGATTAAATAATTAATCGAATAACTAAAGAATGAAATGATTGTTAGAGAACGTAAAAGACATCTTTATTTAAGTAAACAGATAATGAACGATAAAGAGAAAAGTTAGTATAAACCATATGTGGAGTCTATTTGTAGCTAATTGGTGTGTCGTCATTATAAATCATGTAGGATATATAAAGACCGAGTTAGCGTAAAGCATAAAAGGAAGCTTAAGGCAAGTTTTCTAACTTCATCTGATTAAATTCTTATAAAGCCTATGTGATATATTTTTAAAATCGAATGTACACAAATTTTGCATGTTTGTGTGAAATTCATGCTTATGAAAATCTCTTAGTATTTGTACAAGTATTTGAGCTATGTTATGACATGAGTTGTTTAAAGAAATGTCGAAGCCATTTATTCGGCTAGACACTTACTGGAATATTTTATCACTTTAATATTAAATCTTTGAGATATTATTGTTGTTGATAAGTAGAGATGTCCAAACCCAAATATTTTGGTACGGATTCAAAGGTAAGCAAAATGTTGAATAAATAATTATTTTTGGTCCAGTTTATCGATTGACACAGAAGGTGTCCATAAAATTGATCACACAGTCGTTCGCCAAAATGAGTGTTGTACAACATAGAGTACTATACGCTGATCACCTAGACGTGCTGTGGGGACCCCAGATCCGAGTCCCAAATCACCGCAGATCTGGTACAATCATTCTATACTTACTGCAGAAGATATAAACATAAATTGTTTATACATTAAACTTTACACACTATCCCCAAGGTCGAGAACCTTCACATAACACACAATTCATAACCTAATTGACATACAATGTCATTATCATACATTAATGTTACAATTTTAGCTGCACATATAATCCAAAGCTGGACTTGTCTTTGACCTTTCCTTTATCCGACGTATTCGTCCTAATCTGCAATGTTTATCATGATATAGCAAGGCCAGTGAGCAACAAGTTTGCCCAATAAGTTTAAGTTCAATAAAGAATATATCATGATTGAAAGAATTGAATAACAAGCTGGCTAACATTCAACAATATATACATTGTGAACTAGCATTAACAAATTTTCATAGCTGAACGAACATGAACATGAATAACTGTATCTAGACCAAATGGTAATGAAGGTGATCAGCCTTACATACCTGATGAACACATGCAATATGCACAGAGTGCGATTCAATAATTCGTAGACATGGTATAATCAACAATGATTAACCACAATCATATTTTATAATATCAACTCGGGGTCGAGTTAGAGAAAACTTGCACAATGATGGAGTAAGGGAACTTGCCTGAATCATTCATTACAGCTACGCAGTATATATATAGCTTTATCTGAAGACCTAATATAAATAATATCGATATACAAATTAGAATAATATCATCACAGTATAATATCGTTATATATAATTATAAAATAACCTAAACATATAACACATAACCCTATCAGCCTATACAACACATAAGACCTAACTTCAAGTCAAACTATTATAGTCTTAGTCGAGTTCGGTAAAATTCTGACATCTCGTTTGCCTAATCGAAAAATTATCGAGTCTAAGTTCAATTAAACTCTGCCTAACACTTAATAATTACTCCCTCCATCCTAAATTAACTGCTCAATTTTGACTTTTTTAAGTCAAATTGACTATTTTTAGAATTAATAATTAAGCATATATAAATATATTTCTAAAATTATAAAAATTAGGATTAATAATAAATTGTATATACTTTCTTTTGGTTATAATCTCTTCACCTATATTTTAGCAAAATTAGTAAAAAGATTAGTTTTAAAAATGGTCAATTTGACTTTAAAAAGTCAAAACTAAGCAATTAATTTGGGACGGAGGGAGTATCTTAGATAATTTATTATCCAGTCAAAGTAATTTTTTAAAGGCTCTTAATAATTTTCAAGTAATTATTTTCCTTTAATATGATTTTTCAATCATTAATATCGTATTTAAATGATTTAAATACCACTTAATTCCTTTGTCATTAATATTTATTTAATATCAAATATTAATGAAATAATCAACATAATATTATAAAGTATTTACAATATCTCAAATCATTTTAATACTTTAAGTTCTCATTTATATGATTTTTAAACATTTAAATTCATTTTCTAATAAATGCCATTAATATTAAAATATTAATCTTTTCATGACAAAATAACAAAAGTTAAATTTTATTACTTAAAATATTTTATAACTTTTAAATCATTTTTATATGATTTTTAAATCATTGATTCTATTTTTCTATAATTTATTTAATATAATTATTAAATAAATCAATCATTATCAATATTCATTTATTAATTAAATTCATCACAAAATATGAAAAGTCATTAAAAATAACTTAAAATTTTTTTATACCATAATATAATTTTAAATGATTTTTCAAATATTAAAATCATTTTGAAGTAATTTATTTATTATTATAATTAAATAAATTAAATACCATTAATATTCTAAAAAAATTAAATATTAATGAAATATATTAAAAATTATTAAAACCCATTTTTAGGAATTTATTATGTATTTTTCATAATTAAAAACAATTTTTCTCTAATTATTTAATAAAAAAATATTAATTTTATAAATAAATTGTCACTAAAGGGTGCCTATAGCGACAAAACCGTCGCTATAGATGTTCTTGGGTGTTCTTGAGCCTGCCCAGATCTTCAAACTCAGTTCGAAGGGTAGGTAGTTTGACCACCTATAGATTCTTGATTATATAAGGTTTCTAGGCAACTTGATGTGTGATAACCCGAGAATTTAGATATTTATAAAATATTAAAATATTGAATTAAGGTTAAATAATAAACCTAGACAGAAAATTAGTGAATGAATTTGAGATTTCCGAGAAGGAATTCCATGGATTTAAAAATCTTTTGGTGAATTATTCAGGATTAAGTATATAAGTGATTAAGTTCTGTGTATATGGTATTATATGTGTACATTATGTGGTTAAGGGTCAAGGGTTGACCATATAACCTATATCAGTGGCCAAGCCTAATATTATATTAAGAACGTCAACGTTCAGTTAGAAAATTCTTATGATTTATAAGAAACCCTAAAACCGGTTCTAGAAACCTTAATTTTAGTTTAGGGAATTCGAAGCCCTAATTCGGAAGTTGAAAACCCTAATTTGGGGATACAAATGCTAGTATAAGGTTTAAACATTATTAATGATAACTTAATTAGTGATAACCCTAATTGATAAAGAAAACCCTAATTTCTGGATTTGAAACCCTAATTTATAATTAGGGAAAGCCTGATTGTTAGTTTAATAATTTTAATGTTAATTAGGAAATATTAATCCTAATTTTCAAGTTATAAGTAATCAGGAAACCCTAATCTAATTAGGAAACCTAATTTCTAAATTTGAAAGATTATTTTTCTATTTATAAACCATAATGCCCATTTTGGGGAAAACCCTAATTATTATTTAAAATTTTAATTAGGATATATTAATCCTAACTAGCAAGCATAATGTGTGATTAAGAAATTTTAATATAATTAGAGAATCTTAATTATAATTTTGAAATATTAATTTTCTATTTTGGAAACCAAATTTGGAAATCCTAGAATTTATTTTTTTAAAACGTTAAGGGTTAAACCCTAAACCCTAAGGGTCAGGGCAATTGACTAGTATGCCATTAAAATTAAATGCCAAATGACCTTAATGCCCTTTTTGTATTTTTTTTTATATGTTGAGTGCAAATCTTGCCAAAATAAGAGTTGTTTACCAACTATATATCTCCCATGTGCCATATATCCATTGTATCAGCCAACTTGTTAGATCAAATACATTGTATCTTGGATTAATAGCATTAAAAGTCAAGAAAGTAACTCACTTTACTTTTCCAAATAACCAAGACCCTTCCCTCTTTAAAAATTCAGAATGTAGAGTGAGAGTTTGTAAAAAGTTAAGCTAAGATCATGTGTTAGCTCACTAAGAACAAACATCAAGGATCAGAATCTAGATCAAGGCTCAAAAAGGTATAAAAACCCTAAACCTAGAAATCACATGATTTGATGTTAGATGTTGTAAGTTGTTGGTTAAAGTTGTGTATTAGGGTGTCTTTGAGTGATCTGGGTTGTTAGATCATAGATCAATAACATCTAGAGGCATGAAAATCAAGTTTTTAGTAACTAACTTTGAACCTTAAATGTTGTCTGACAGCCATATGTTAGGGCTCGTAGATCTGTGTTTGTTAAGTGTTATGTGTGTTTTATGTTATGGATCTGTAGTATGCCATGTGGTCTTTGTTCTGCAACTTGAATCAGGGTTGGGTCGTGTCTAGATTTTATGTTATGATTAGTCAAACAGCGTTGACCGATCATGAGAGTGAGCTTCTAGGCAACCCAGAACCCAGCTTGTTGTCTGACAGTGATATTGCAGGCCTTGATCTTGCTTGTCTTTTATGTTTTATGTCATGTTGTTGGTTGAATATTGTAGTCTGACATGTAATCTATACTCAAACCATTAGATCATTCATATCTTGCTCAGAATCAAAATTATTTATGGTCAAATAAGGGTTGACCGACTGCCCGGATGAAGATTCTGGAAAACTCAGAATCTTTACGAACATGTTTTCTGTCAGAGTTTGACCGGCCATGATCTCTTAGAATTAGTTGTTGTTATGATTATCTGTTGTTATAACATTGTACACTGACATCTATACTTCATACTTGAACCTTCATATCACAAGTCCATTTCAGACGCGTATACTGAGGATCAAAGTAGGATCCTCGATCGCATTCTTTATTTACGGAAACCCGAAATGAAGAACAACTTCTGACATGATTTTTGAGAACTAATAACTCTTTGCTCTGTTGTAGTATGATCATGACACTTGATTCTCGTTGTAGTGTTACACTTATACTACAATTGTAACACTTCTGTAATCCCGGAAAACACTTAGATCATAGATCAAATTCTGGTCAAAGTAAGTGCCCTGTAAACCGGCTATGAGTTTCTGGGTTTGGGCCAAGAACACGAATAACACCTATAGCGACAGTCCTATCGCTATAGGCACCCTTTAGCGACACTTTCTTAGAAAAATAATTATTTTTATTAAATAAATTGAAATAAATACTCACTCTGTTCCTAAAAGATTGCCGTTTAAGGTTTTGGCACATGGATTAAAAAAGTATCATTTACCAAGTAAAATTTGTTTGAAATTCCATCACTACCCCTTTATGGGAAGTTGAAAACTATTAATACAAGAAAGATAATTTTTTGGGACAATGAGAGAAGGAAGGGGTAATATAGGAAAGTAAATAATTTATTCTTCTCGAAAGTTGTAAACGACAAACTTTTTGGAATAATTTTTTTCTTCTAAAATGACAATCTTTTAGGAACAGAGGGAGTAGTTTTTAAATATTAAAAATACAAAATAAATTCCTAAAAATTATTTTAAAGTCCAAAAATTAGTTTTTAATTATTCTGAATATATTTCATAAATATTTAATATTTTTGGAATAATAATTGTATTTAATTTAATTAATTATAATATTAAATAAATTATTTAAAAATAATTTTAATACATGAAAAATCATGAAAATTTATATTATGGTATAAGAAAATATTTTAAGTTATTATTAAATGACTTTTAATATTTTGTGATAAATTTCATTAATTAATTAATATTAATGGTAATTAATTTATTTAATAAATATATTAAATAAATTATGGAAAAATGGAATTAATGATTTGAAAATCATATAAAAATGATTTAAGTGTTATAAAAATATTTCAAGTTATAAAATATAACTTTTGATATTTTGTCATGAAATTATTAATATTTTAATATTAATAGCAATTATCGGATAATAGAATTAAAGGTTTAAAAATCATATAAATGTGATTTTAAGGTATTAAAAATACTTTGAGATATTATAAATATATTATAATATTATGTTATGATTTTCATTAATATTTGGTATTAAATAAAATTAATGATAAATGAATTATGTGGTATTTAATTCATATAAATACGTTATTAATGATTGAAAATTCATGATAAATGATAATAATTATTTAAAAATTATTATGAGACTTGGAAAATTATTTTGACTGAAAATAAAATTATCTAAGATAATTTTTAAGTGTTTAGACAGTTTAATTGAACTTAAACTCAATTTTTTTATTCGACTAAGCCGTCGGGATGTCAGAATTATATCGAACTCGACTCAGACTGTAAATGTTTGACTTGAGGTTAAGTTTTATGTGTTTTATAGATGATAGGATTATGTGATAATGTGTTTAGGTTATTTTAAATATTGTGATGATATTATTCTAACTTAGAAATAAATATTATTTATATATTAGGTCTTCAGACAAAGCTTATTAAATTGCGTAACGATAATCAACGGAACATGCAAGTTTTTCTTAACTCGACCTCGAGTTGTATTATTCAATTATACGTGTGGTTAATTATTTCTGATTGCCATGTCTAAGAATTATTAAATTGCACTCTGTGCATACTGCATGTATTCATCAGGTATGAAAGGCTGATCACCTTCATTACCATTCGGTCCAGATATATATATGTTCATGTTCAATGTTCGTTTAGCTATGTAAAATTTGTTTATGCTAGTTCGCAATTATATTTTAGAACTATAGCCAACTTTTGTTCAATTCTTTCCATCATGATATATCCTTAAATTATTAAACTTAAACTTGTTGGGCAAAGTTATTGCTCACCCTTTCTATATCATGATTAACATTGGAGATTAAGACGAATATGTCGGATATAGGAAATGACAAAGCCAAGTTCAGCTTGGTATTATATGTGCAGCTTATTTGTAACAGTTATGTTTGATAATAATGTTATATGTTAGATAGTTTATGAATTGTGTATAAGTTAAGGTTACTCGACCTTGGGAATTAGTGTGTAAAGTTTATTGTATAAACAGTTTATGTTTATATCTTCCGCAATAGTTATAGAATGATTGTACCAGATCCGTGGTGATTTAGGACCCGGATTTCGGGCTCTCACAGTTGGTATCAAAGCGATTGGTTATGAACCTTAGGTAGGAATACCTTAGGCCAATAACCGCAGTGATTAGGATAAGTACTAACTCAAATAGAGTTAGTGTGTCGGTAAGATTCAAAGACGAATCTAGGTGAGTTTTAAAGATATGGAGTTCCCTAACTCTGATAATAAAGTTGAACATTAGTGATGAATAAATAGAGTCTAAAAGACAAAGTACAGTGATAGAAGATCGAAAAACAAAACGATCATAGTATAGAAATAAATCGTAATGTATACGATGAGATCACCCTGTGATCAGTAAGGTGATAGCAGGGAAAAGAATTAAGTGAATGATTGACAAGTTTACGGCAAGAATATGGTGTGTCAGTTGTACAATGAATTGGTACAGATTCAGGAAAGGATTATGAATACAGATTAAATGAAATTCGTATGGAGAAGGGAGTTAGGATAATTATTGGGATGTCTGTGTCGCGCTATTTGCTATATGCATGTTAAGAGGGTGATTCTTTTCTCATGTGTATATCAGATAGATAGGGTATATGTAGAGAATATCAGGTTAAGTACGAGTTCTTAAAACTTATACTTGTGGTACGTTCATAACTCATGATTATATGAAATGTTTATGAACCCCTCAGCGAATGGACGTCAAAGGTCTGACTAGGACAAGTTTTTAAACTCATATGATTGTGAAGTTCCTGAACTCATGAGTGTGGTTGGACGAACTGGGAATAGTTATGTGTATTAAGGATAATAGGAATAGGTAGATTACCAAACAAATGATCATTAGTGGAGACATAAGTTTTTCAAATCTTCTAGCTATGCTAGACTCAAATTTTTTGACATCAAGTTAAATACGAACTATGTGCTTTTGAAAATAATTTTGTATTCTCCACTCCTAGTGACCATTGTGTATGAGTGGACTTGGGGCCACTGACACATCATTACCTGTTGAGGTAATAAAACAGATTTGTAATAATTTTTGAACGGTTTAAAGTATAGTCTATGCTACTTATTTCAGCTAGATGATAATGATTTGAAATATCAAAAATATTTTTATTTATCACTTATGTACTATGTAACCTGGTGCAGAGATGATAAAAAGTTGATGGAGTTGTAAATGCAGGAATACTTAGTGTTGAATTTGATCTAAAGCGTTATTCTACTATTGTATGATGTGTTATGACAAAGTCACTCGATGACGACATCCTCAAACGGGCTGTTAATACAATACGACATCATGACGTCATTTTCAAACTAATTTCAAAATTTTAATTTGCCAACGGGGTTGGCTACACACATTCGTAATTCGATTGAAGTTGATTATTGATATGAGTCTAAGCTATTTAATTCGGCTAGACCAACGTTTATGAAAATTCTAAGCGTTCTTTGAAAATTTCCCGAACTAAATTATTTTGGTGCGGAATCCAATATGACTGAGGTAAAATTTTTGTGCCTATGGTAGTGACGAGAAACAGATTTGATCAGCAGTACTTAATAAGTACATGGCATATCGGGCTAATTACCCACTATGTCCGTAAGTTATGATGGTTTGCGGATGAATTTCCATAAAACCTTTGCAAAAATGATAGACAATAGTCTATAAACTCCTCAGGACAATTTCAAAATTTTTACACTTGTGAGGAATCACTACAAAAAAATGGGGCTTCAGCAACAACCAATATTTGTTGCTAAAGGTGCCAAATTTTGTTGAAAAAGGGTTTTGACAATGACTTTACTGTCGTTGCGTCTTTCGTTGCGCAATGAGCGTTGCTAATTGTTCCGCAACGAACGTATTTTTTTCGTTGCCAAAAGTAATACATTTTGCAACAAAATTTGGCTTTCATACAGAGACATTGATCATTTAGCAACAAAATTTATTATTGCAGAATAATTAAAATTTTGTTGCTAAAAAGCTCATTTCGTTGCAAAAGCCTGCTAATTGGTAACGAAATGAACTCTTTTTTTTTGCAACGACCATACATTTTTGTTGTAATTGACACCATTTTGCAACGACATTTTTTTTTGCAGTAAATTATGAAAATTGTTGCCTAAGCTTGCTTTCGTTGTGGAATGTAAAAGTTTTAGCAACGATTTTCATTGCTGATTATATTATTTGGCAACGATATTATGCTGAATCAGCAACGAAAATGTTTGTTGCTGGTTATTTTTCAATAACAACGAAAGTCGTCAATTAGCAACGACATTATATGTTACCATTTCTTTATATGTGCAACGAAAGTTGATATAATTTGCAACGATAAAAAATATTGCTTTTTATTTTAGTATTAGCAACAATATCCTCTATGTTGTTATTAGGTTAATTTTTCGTTGCCAAATATAAAATTTTTAATGCCATTAGCAACGAAAATTTGTTGCTAAATGTATAAAAAATTGTTGCTATATTAAAACTTGTTCAATGCTTTAGTAACGAATTATATTGTTGCCAAATCAAAATTTGACATTCTTTTTGTATACCTGACTGGCACAATGTCCCCATAGCAAATAATGGCAAAAATACAAAAAACTAAAATATTATTAACTTAATAAAATCATCTACCACATAATCATTCATTATCTTCACAATTAACCATCTAAATCTACCACATTTCTTCAATCAAAGTATATATCTACATATATAGAGAGTACACTTCATAATATCATCCCTTGTCTTCCGTAAACGTAGCACGAAAATTTGATACCCAGTATTGTAAGGCAACTGATCTTTTGTATGTAATAAGAGCATAGAGGTAACTGATCCACTCACCTCAATAATAACCAAAATAAAACAAGTTAGTTAACAAATAAAATTCCAAATAAATAATGAATGCCACTAACATTTATAGCCACATGACCATGTAAGCAATCACACAGCAATCTATTGGGGGAGTATTTGGTACCTCATTCCTAAAAGTCTGACCAATCTGAGCAGCAGCAAAAGGGAGCTTGCTCCCATTGTAATAGTACAAGTCCTTGAAGTTCACAAAAATACCTTGAGCAGTTTCAGGTCGCATATACCTAGCCAGTTATTGAAGATATTAAGACAATTAAAAGGCCCATTGTAACAAAATAGACTTGATGAAAAACTAAACTCTATAAAGTAGTAACTAATTTACTACAGTTAGATAACATAAGCTAACCAAACAATTAAGTTTAATATATATACTTGAAAATCACAATGATGTTCCTACCCAGGACTTATTAGACCAGACGGACCAATTGAGGTCTGAAACATCAAGCTAAAAGATCTTTGTATCCGGAGAGACCAATTGAGGGCAGAGAGGGGGTTCATGGGAGTAAATTGTAGACCCAAGTCCATCAGTTTCTTAGATGCATTCTTGGACCTCAGCAACCCAGACTGGTATCTCTTGGTAACCTACAATAAATGAGCATTGATAACTATTAGTCTACATATAACTATCTGTTGTTATCATAAAGGGGTTACCTCAAGTGCAAAGAAGCCTAGTCATCCGAAGCATAGGTCATAGGTTTAATACTCCGCAAAGGAAATGATCTCTTTAGGGCCACCGTAAGGATAGTCCTTGCGGGTTCCACCATCATAAAAAATATATAAATTAATAAATAAGCAAAAACCATTGGTACAACGAATACTCAGAATGCACAGTAAGTTCATATCAAAAATAAAAATAAAAATAGAATCACTCAAAATAGCATCACCAATAAAACTGACCACTTTTCAACTGGAAAACTTTTATTCCAATCCACAAGACCACTTTATTTTCTATAATTAGATCCCATCCCTTTTGCTCCCTCACGCCAACCCTAATCCCTTCCCTTCCTAGAAATATTCCCAAGTAGAAAATAAAAAGGTGAATGCCAAAAGAAACCACAAGGCAGATTCACAAGCATTAGATGCTGCTACATGGTTCTGTCAGTTTTCTGTCAAACCAAACATAATAGTTTCAATTATAGAGTTGAACAACTACCTTGGTAACTGATATTAAGGGTACAGTTCTGCAACCTTGACCGCAAAGTCACCATAATGAGAGATGGCTTCAACACACAAGTGCCTTCCGGTAGCAGAGGTTTTTTCATAAACCAATATGTGTGCTAGAGCCACGTCTTTAACATGAACTGATCCCATAAAGAAGTCCTCATAAATTTCTGTACAATCTGAATGCAGGGCAGAGTGCTCCTGAGTGGTTGAGAATTATTAAACATGATTCATATGTTCATCGGTTCATGATGATGGGGAGTAAAAAATTAAAAGATTTGATGAATGTAAATAACTAGGTAACTAGTGGTTGCTTCAAGACATAAATGCGAAACTGTGTGGTACAGAGATTGGGAAGACCTAAAGGGTTGTTTATTGAAACACAACCAAATTTTAACTTCACAGGGATTGTCGTCAAACAGCTTCTTAAAACACTTCAATATTCAGACAGCTAATCCAGACCAAGGAAACGGGTGAAAAGTTATGCAAGTATAACAGTTCAAAGAATATTCATCCGGAAATCCTAGAGAACTGAAACTGCAAAATGCCATCCTTAGTTATAGTTAGCTTTGAAACACAACCAAACTGCAAACTGCAAACTGCAAAAGCGCTTAATCTTTCGTCCTTGTTATCAAATGCAGAAATGAACATCATTTCCTTTAAATTAGTCTCAAACTGATATGTAAGTAGTACGATCTTTTGGAAGTCGGCAAGTTTAGAAGCATCATCAGGAATAACCTAGCACCGAAAAAATGTAATTGTTAGAGCAGGAGTTGTATATAAGAGAGTTAAATATAATTTAATACAAAGCAGCACACACGATATATTGGTTCTGTTCAACTTACACCCTTAAAAAACAACACCAAAGAAAAAGAGTTAAATGCTTCAATAGAGTTTTCCTTCTTATATATATATATATATATATATATATATATATATATATATATATATATATATGTGTGTGTGTGTGTGTGTGTGTGTGTGTGTGTGTGTGTGTATTAAAAAGATGTGATCAAACATAAAATGCTTAGAGTCTTGAATCTCTTGATGACCAAACTAATGATTGTTCATTGTAAAATAATAAGTAGCTTAAAGAAACAAATGAGGCTGATCAAGATATCACAGTAACTAACCAGATTATTTTCATTGTTGAAGTCATCAACAGTGCTCACTTCGTATGGAAATATTTTAAAATGGGAAAAAGAGGACATACCTTGGACAGAAAGTTGGATATAATCAACTCTGACATCCTTGGCCAAGTCAATCTTCCAAAACATTGTGTCCATTGACTATTTTTAAAGCATAAGGAGTTATAGATAAACTTAACAACCTGAATGCTTGCAGAATAAATAGTTCCACCATCCACATTTGCTACCTGCATATATAAGAGGTCGTTAGTATATTCTACAACAAAAATCTGTAAGGCAATGCGCATCCACATTACATTGAACTGCAAGCAGATAATATGTTAAAAATCTATAAGACAATTCGCATCCGCACATTTGCATCCTATGTTCAATGTTCTAAAGCACTAGACCATTTGCCTGGGCTAGTTACACCCTATGTTCTAAAGCATCTTATAGGATGACATATGTAATATGTTAAAAATCTGTAAGGCAATGCGCGCCCACATTACATTCAATGCAAGCAGATAATATCCACATTACATTGAACTGCAAGCAGATAATACGATAAAAATCTGCAAGGCAATGCGCATCCGCCCATTTGCCGGGGCTAGTTACACCCTATGTTCTAAAGCACCTTATAGAATGATATCTGAAAATGTTACAGATTATGGATTTATTAACTATTAAAGACTAAATGCAAAAAGAAATATCTTGTGTGTGTATCTGTACGTGTGTGTGCGCGAGAGAGAGGGGCAAAGGAGGAAAATAGTTGATTGTGGGGTGGAGTCTAAGGTATATAGTTAAAGTACACAGCTGTAGAGCTGATTATGTATCATTGCAGTTGTGCGATTTTATGATCGTCTTTGTAAGTACTTGAGCAAAAAAAAATGCACCAAGTTTACATAAATGTGACCATTCCAAATATAAGATTTACCTTAGCATCAAAAGATGGTACTATCTGCAAAACCACCTCAGAGATCTGTCCTGAGTCTTGTTTTATTTCTTCCAAAAATGAAGTAAGAGATCCGGAATTCACGACAGGAGTAATCACATATTTAATCATCAAGTCTACTACTTTTGCTATTCCATAATCCATAATGCCAACCACCTAAACAAAAAAGAGACATAATCATGAAAGACAAACTCGCTGGTAGAAAGAAAACACGAAATCAGCAGATATTTTTATTCTGAACATTGCCTCAAAGCCAACATTCTTAGAATTCAAAAGACAGTATGAACTTCAATTCTTCAGCCTTTACATTGAGTAGTCAAAGTTCAGTCATAAAGGTTTCTGTTCTTAACACACTGAACTCAATAAATATACTTTGACCATTTAAATTCCAACATAATGAATCAGAAAAGACAGAAAGTAGAGGTTCAACTCACAGCCATTGCTTTCAAAATTGTCCGAAGCTCAACCCCATCAGTTCTGTTCACAGAGGACTGATACTTTACACAAACGGCATTAGAGTTCTGGTCAAATGTCACAGCATTCTCCATAAACCTTACAAGCACCTCTTGAATCTACAAACCCAAATCCAATTCCTCTAAATCGCAAACTCAACAAAAATCACCACAAAATCACTGCCAATAAATAAATAAGTAAATATGATAATAGGCAAACTTAAGGTAACTAAAACAACATAATTATGTTTATTGAGTTCACACGCATGAATTATTCAGTTAAACTCCTAAATTAAATTACCATCCCAAATTTGTAAAGCAAGCAAAAAACAAAGTCGGAAGACAAACTAAAACATGAAAAATTACTTTTCCGTCGATATTCTCAGCACTCAAACAGAATTCGAGTTCACCAACCTCTTCGAAGCAGTCCATCCACTCCTTCCTCAATAAGCGAAAAACCACTGGCTCTCTCCCCTCTTCCTCCTCCCCAGCATTGTCTCGAATTCGCAACACAGCCTTCAATTCTCTCACCGCCTCCGCTGCCTCAACCACTCTTCCCGCCCTAAGCTCCTCCTTAGTAAATTTCAGTTTCTCAGTCAATTCCAAAATTAACTTCATCAATTCCAACAACTCCTTCTCCTTGGCCTCTTTCCTCTAAGGGCTAATCTCTCCAATTACGTTTCGGATCTTGGCGTCGATCGAATGGTCCGAAATCAGCCGAAGAAGGTCGGTAACTTGAACGGAGATGTGTTCGGACCTGGAAACGGCGTCGGAGCATTGGGAGAAGAGAGAATAAAAGTCATCGTGGTGAGAGAGAATATAATGTTGGACTTTAGACTTGATGTGGAGAGAACGGACTTGTAGTAGGTCGATCAGGAGGCGGAGATCAGGTGCGGACAGCGGCGACGAGCCCTTAACAAGAGCATTCTGCTCCTCGACATCGTAATCGAGTGAAAGATACTTGGAAACGAAGCTCAATTGAGGCTCAGCCACTTCTCCCTTGCTGTTGTTCTGAAACGTTAGCTTCAGTTTCGCCAGATTCTCCAACAACTTACACGATATCTTGTGAAAATACACCGAGTTGTCACTGTCAAACTCCGACGTCACCCTGAGGGTCGGCCGCTTAGCAATTATTGACACTAATCCTCCACCTCCGCCGCCGCGAACTCCAGCGGTGGGTCGTGGTGGCTGGACGACCTCTCAATTTTAGGTTTCTAAAGTTAGAACCCAAATTTTTTGTCGACTGGACTTGGAAAAGTATAATAGGTTGCCTAAATTATATTTAATTTTCTCAATTATATGTTTTTTGTTCAAATTTTCTTGAAATATACTCTTCTTTTAACCAACTTATATAATTTATGAACAATTTTATAAATAAAAATATATATTTTTTTAAAAAAAGTTTTAATTTTTTTAAAAATGATTTTATTTTTAAACGAATATTTTTTTAAAAAAAAAAAAAAAACTTCAACGACTACCGGGAGTAAAGGCTCTCACATCTAATTTAAAAAAAATTATTGAATGCTTGAATTTTTGGATTTTATTTGGCTAAAAATCAGAAAGGCAACCAACGCCACTTTAAAAAATATTTTTTTAAAAAATGAAGTTAAAAAAATTATCTTAATTTTTTTAAAACGATTTTATTTTTTTAAAAAAATAAAAATGTGATTCAATGCCAAACTACTAAGCATTATAACTTTTTTTAAAATTTTTATAAAGCAAATTTATATATAAAAAAGTAAGACTTATAAGTGATCATTGCATCTACTCTTCTTTTTTATAAATTCATTTTTTTATAAAAAAATTAAATAAAATAGGGATAAAATTGATATTACATTAATATGGGTCAAACTAACTTATTAAGAATGATTTATAAGTCATTTTAAATAACTTTATTCAGTTTTAGTTCATAAAACATAATAAATTTTTCTTCATATTTTATGTTTTCTCTTAGAATCGATAGTATTATAATTTAATTTTATAATATATTTGAAAAAAAGGTAAAAAAGGAGAACTAGGAATAACTACGGGTATACCATTACTATTCTTCTTTTTATGTTTTATTTTTGGACTTAAAAATATTTTCATGATTTAAGTTACTCCCTCCGTCTAAGAATAAAAGTTCGTATTATTTTATGTAATCTCAAGTTAAATATTTATTTATATTAAATAATCTATTTTTTTTATAATAATTTGTGCATAATATCCTTAGTATTAAATGTCATATTTTTATTATTTATAAATATTTATATAATATCACTAGTCATGTATAGAAAAATATGCAATTAGATGAGAATTTAAATATGAATAATTTTATCATTTGACATTTTTTTTTAAATTCGCATAAAATCAATCATCACTTTCATTCTCGGAGTGAGGGAGTACTTGTAATTATATCCTACTTCTATCTAGAAATAGGAAACATTGTGAAGCATATATATATATATATACATCTTAAATCTCCACATTAAACTAAATATATATATAACGTAACTATGAATATTTATATATATATATATATATATATATAAATTTATCTTTAAAATTTATAAATTTATTAATATTTCATCTAAAATATGCAATTAGATGATAATTTAAATATGAATAATTTTATCATTTGACATTTTTTTTTAAATTCGCATAAAATCAATCATCACTTTCATTCTCGGAGTGAGGGAGTACTTGTAATTTTATCCTACTTCTATCTAAAAATAGGAAACATTGTGAAGCATATATATATATATATATATATATATATATATATATATATAGCAAGGATCAAGAACATAAGTCTTAAATAACATAATTTTTTAAATAGCATAATTCCTTAAAACGACGTCGTTTTGGAGTGACCGCGAGTGACATTTTTGTAAATAAAAGAAAAATAAGTGGGACCACTCTCTTTTAAGCCACTCCAAAACGATGTCGTTTTAAGGAATTATGCTATTTAAGGAATTATGTTATTTAAACTTACGCTTCTGATCCTCGCTCTCTCTCTCTCTCTCTCTCTCTCTATATATATATATATATATATATATATATATATATACATACATCTTAAATCTCCACATTAAACTAAATATATATATAACGTAACTATGAATATTTATATATATATATATATAAATTTATCTCTAAATATTCATATAATTATTTATAAACAAATATTCATATAAATTTATCTTTAAAATTTATAAATTTATAAATATTTCATCTAAAATTTTCATATGAATATTTGTTATAAATATTTATATGAATATTTGTTTACATATATATATTTATATATAAAAATATTCATAGTTACTTTATATATATTTAGTTTAATATTGAGATTTGTTTAGTATTTTATTTAGTTTGATAAGAAATTTTGAAAAGAATATGTATGTATATATATATATATATATATATATATATATATACACACACACACACATATGTATATATTATATGTGGACGGGCTGACGTGGCGAATATTGAACTTTATCCCAAAAAATATGTTGATGCACAGATTCGACCCCAAGACCTTCAGTTTGGAATATTGATCCAATGAACACCCGAGCACCTGGGCTTAATTGCTATTATTTTGCAAGGATTAGTATTTAGTATTATTATTATTATTATTATTATTATTATTATTATTATTATTATTATTATTATTATTAGTAGTAGTAGTACTACTACTACTACTACTACTACTATTATTATTATTACTGCTATTGTTGTTGTTGTTGTTGTTGTTATTATTATTATTATTTATTATTATTATTATTATTATTATTATTATTAGTATTATTATTATTATTATTACTACTATTATTATTATTATTATTATTATTATTATTATTATTATTATTATTATTATTATTATTATTATTATTATTATTATTATTATTATTATTATTATTATTATTATTATTATTATTATTGTGACGCCCAAAATTAGGTATCGTCACCCATCTTGGGTCGCCACTTTACATGGTACATAAATTCAAATACAACTTAATAATACAATCGTATGGGTATACAATACGACAAAACATAAGTTTGTGAGTTTGAATACAAATATTGTCTACTAGAGATTATACAAACTCAAAAGGAGTCTTCATTATAATTATTATCACACTATTTCACAGAATAGTGAGGACTACTAATGCTATCATCTGGTCTGTCACTCCATTCCCCGACTAGTCCCTGCTACGTTCTCATTTCCTGAAGAGAACAATAAAAGTAAAAGGGTGAACTCAACTAGCCCAGTAGAAAATATTATGACTAAGATAATGCATAATATATTATCGTTAGCCTTCAACAGTGTTAAACTGATACAATATAACAACCATCAAGTTTAAGCTGCGGTAGAACAAGCAATCCATTAAAAGAGTCAAGTAGAGAATAAAATCTACTATCTTTTATGATTTAGAAGGTTTTTCATCACTTTTATCGCTGGGACTCATCTTAATAAATAATCCACATCATCCCTGCACTACGACCAAGGATATTCATTAGGGTCACGACCATAAATTCCATGCATTACGGGCCAAGAATATTTGTGTATTCAATAATGGTCATGATCATGCCAACAACTGTCCATCAATGCACTACGGGCCAATGAGGACTTTTACCACATCATTTGTAACATTACGGTCATGATTACAATCAATAATCCTCGGTCATAATCATACCAAGTCCATCTATGCACTATAGGCCATGTAGATGACTTTTTCAACAAAATATAAACATGAGGATGATGACAATGATATAAGAATTCAATAAAACAAGTTCAAGAATTATTTTATCTAGGATCTAATAACGCCCAAATTGTCAACATGATCTCGCTTTGTAGAGTAAAATTCAAGAATGCTCGTAAGAATATTTCCATGAAAAGATCTTTGGATGAAGCGCAAATATCGAGGATATTTCACTAATTTCATGGAGTATAGAAGTCAAAACTTTAACCAACTGAGTATAATAAGGAATGGAATAACAAAAGAAATCACCAGACATGCGATAGACCGCACAGATAGGTTATTTCAACAGAATAATAAATAACGGAATCAGGTCCGGTGTAAAACGCACAGATAGGATATTCCAATAGAATAATAAAAGGCGGAATTAGGTCCGGCAGAAACGCATGCATGTGATATTCCAAATGTAATAATAAAGACGGAATCAGTCCGGCGTAAAAAGCATGTAAACGAGGATATTCCAATGAGAATAATAAAAGGCGGAATCAGTCCCACAGTAAAACGCATGCATACATGATATTCCAATGAGAATAATAAAGACGGAATCAGAATTAAGCGTAGAACGCATGAACATGGATATTCCACGAGAATAATAAAGATGGAATCGTGTGCCGGCCAGTAAACGCATGCATGGATATTCCAATGAGAATAATAAAGAGCGGAACCGTGTCCCGTGTAGACCTTATGAACAAAATGTTCCAACAGAATGATAAAGAATGGAACAACAGAAGAATTTCACCATGTATAGGGTAGCCCGCGTATACAGGTTATTCCAACAAAATAATAAAGAATGGAATAACAGAAGTTCTCTTCATAGATAAGAAAGAAATAATACTCCCTACGAGTACAACAAATAATATTCCCTACCTTGAAAAAATTGGATACTGGAATAGTGAGGTAGCGAATTTCTCTTCTTCTTTCTCTCTATAATATTCCCTACCTTGAATTTTTGTTGTTTTGATTAATTAACAAAATAATTTGAATTTTAGTATTTTTTTAATTTGATTTTTTTTAGTATTTTAGTATTTTTTTTAATTAGTATTTTTAGTATTTGATGTAAATATGTAATTAATATTTTAGTGTCCGGTAAGTGACTTTTAGTATTTTGATATGTTATACAACTATGATAAAATTTTAGTATTTTGATATGTTAGACAACTATGGTAAAATTTTAGTATTTGAGTAAAATTTTAGTATTTTTAGTATTTGAATTTTAGTATTTTGATTAAATGATGTAAATATGTTATGATATAAATATGATGTAAATGATGTAAATATGTTATGATTTTAGTATTTTAATGATGTAATTTGAATTTTTGTTGTTTTGATTAATTAACAAAATAATTTGAATTTTAGTATTTTTTTTGAATTTTAGTATTTTTTAATTTGATTTTTTTAGTATTTTTTAATTAGTATTTTTAGTATTTGATGTAAATATGTAATTAGTATTTTAGTGTAAGATGTAAGTGACTTTTAGTATTTTGATATGTTATACAACTATGGTAAAATTTTAGTATTTGAGTAAAATTTTAGTATTTTAGTATTTTGATTAAATGATGTAAATATGATATTATGTTATGTTATGATGTAAATGATGTAAATATGTTATGATTTTAGTATTTTAATGATGTAATTTGAATTTTTGTTCTTTTGAATAATTAACAAAATAATTTGAATTTTAGTATTTTTTTAATTTGATTTTTTTAGTATTTTAGTATTTTTTTTAATTAGTATTTTTAGTATTTGATGTAAATATGTAATTAGTATTTTTAGTATTTTAGTGTCGGGTAACTGACTTTATAATAAATAAATCCTTATAGCTAGTTGGTTTAAGCATTTGTTTAAGGAGAGTGGGAGGTCTAGAGTTCAATTCTCAAGGAGAGCATTATTTTATTTTATTTTTTAAAAAGCCCGCGGATCGGGCCATGTTTTTTTATTATTAGTACTATTATAATTATTGTAATAATTATTATTATAATTATTGTAATAATTATTCTTATAATTATAATAATAACAATTAATAATAATAGTAATTATAATAATGATTAATAATAACAATAATAATAATAGTTATAATAATAATAATAATAATAATTATTATTATTATTATTACAAATAATAATAATAACAACAATAATAACAATAATGATAGTAACAATAATAATAATAATTATAATAATAGTAACAATAATAATAATAATAATAATAATAATAATAATAATAATAATAATAATAATAATAATAATAATAATAATAGTAATAACAACAATAATAATAATAATTATTATAATAATAATAGAAATTATAATAATAGTAATAATTATAATTATTATAATAATAAAAATAATAATTATAAGATTAGTAATAATTATTCTAATAATAATAAAATAAAAATTAATAATAATAGTAATAATAATAATAATAATAGTAAATATAATAATAATTATAATAATAGTAATAGTTATAGTAATAATACTAAAAAATATAGCACATGAAGCATGAAAAATTTAATAATGACTTATAAGTAAAAAAGTTAAAATATAAGTTATTGTCAAACACTAAATAATAACAAATAACTTATAACTTAGTTTAACCAACTTATAAGTCATTACCAAACACTCTATAATTCAAGATATAAAGAGAAATTAATATTTGATTATAAAAAATTTACAAGTCAAGAAAAGGAGAATTTGAAAATGGGAGTTAAAAAACTTACACACCATTGGTGTAACTTTATTATTATTATTATTGTTATTATTATTATTATTATTATTTTTATTATTTTTATTATTATTATTGTAGTATATAACTTCTTGAGATTATATTAATGGTATGTAGTGAAGGAGAAGAAAGGAATATATGTGGGAAATCTCATATTTTGATATAAATATTAATCATCGCGAGATATTAACAGATAACTTGTGTTGCTCCAGCGGTCAAATGACCAAAGTTACAAATAATAGGTTACATGTTCGAATATGTTTCGCATTTGGACATAATATTTTAATATTAAATACGAATATTTTTGACAATTCTCCGAATACCGAATATGGTCTTACAAAAACATACTTATTGGGATTATCTTAATTTAAGGCAACATTTTAATAGTCGTTGCAAAAAGTTGTATAAGATATGCAACGAAAATAAAAATTGTTGCCAATGAATGTGGTCCATATTAGGCAACGAAATATAGCAACAAAAAAACTTTCGTTGCCCACAATGAGGAGAAATCAAGTGGTTAGAAATTTTGCAACGAATTTCTAACGAATTTTGTTTCCAAATTTTGCAACGACTTATGAATTTCATTGCAAAAAGTGAAAGCCTGACACAATCTGCAACGAAGGACAAGTTTCGTGGCTAAACATACACTTTTAGCAACGACTTATAAAAGTTGTTGCTTGAAAAATCGTTGATAATGCCCCATTTTTAGCAACAAAAAAACTTTCGTTGCCCACGATGACGGGAAATCAAGTGGCCTAAAATTTTGCAACGAATTTCTAACGAAATTTTTTCCCGCCAATGAATTAACAATGAAATTTTGCAACGACTTATTAATTTCGTTGCAAAAAGTGAAAGCCTGATACAATCTGCAACGAAGGACAAATTTCGTTGCTAAACATATACTTTTAGCAACGACTTATAAAGTCGTTGCGCGAAAAATCGTTGCTAAAGGCCTATTTTTTTGTAGTGAATGTATTGGGTAGCATGTGATGATGAGAATAAATGGTGAATGGTGTATGGTGTAAAGTATAAGGTGTAAGGTAAATTTTGGGGATGAAATTTTAGAAGAAGGGGTGAATGTGACTACCCGAGAATTTGGATATTTATAAAATATTAAAATATTGAATTAAGGTTAAATAATAAACCTAGACAGAAAATAAGTGAATGGATTTGAAATTTCCAAGAAGGAATTCTATGGATTTAAAAATCTTTTGGTGAATTATTCAGGATTAAGTATATAAGTGATTAAGTTCTGTGTATATGGTATTATATGTGTACATTATGTGGTTAAGGGTCAAGGGTTGACCAGATAACCTATATCAGTGGCCAACCCTAATATTATATTAAGAACGTCAACGTTCAGTTAGAAAATTTTTATGATTTATAAGAAACCCTAAAACCGGTTCTAGAAACCTTAATTTTAGTTTAGGGAATTCGAAACCCTAATTCGGAAGTTGAAAACCCTAATTTGGGAATACAAATGCTAGTATAAGGTTTAAACGTTATTAATGATAACTTAATTAGGGATAACCCTAATTGATAAAGAAAACCCTAATTTCTGGATTTGAAACCCTAATTTATAATTAGGGAAAGCCTGATTGTTAGTTTAATAATTTTAATATTAATTAGGAAATATTAATCCTAATTTTCAAGTTATAAGTAATCAGGAAACCCTAATATAATTAGGAAACCTAATTTCTAAATTAGAAAGATTATTTTTTATTTATAAACCCTAATGCCCATTTTGGAGAAAACCCTAATTATTATTTAAAATTTTAATTAGGATATATTAATCCTAACTAGCAAACATGATGTATGATTAAGAAATTTTAATATAATTAGAGAATCTTAATTATAATTTTGAAATGTTAATTTTCTATTTTGGAAACCTAATTTGGAAATCCTAGAATTTATTTATTTAAAACCTTAAGGGTTAAACCCTAAACCCTAAGGGTTAGGAAAATTGACTAGTATGCCATTAAAATTAAATGTCAAATGACCTTAATGCCCTTCTTATATTTTTTTTTTATATTTTGAGTGAAAATCTTGCCAAAATAAGAGTTGTTTACCAACTATATATCTCCCATGTGCCATATATCCATTGTATCAGCCAACTTGTTAGATCAAATACATTGTATCTTGGATTAATAGCATAAAAAGTCTAGAAAGTAACTCACTTTACTTTTCCAAATAACCAGGACCTTTCTCTCACTTAAAATTTGGAATGTAGAGTGAGGGTGTGTAAAAAGTTAAGCTAAGATCATGTGTTAGCTCTCCAAGAACAAACATCAAGGATCATAATCTAGATCAAGGCTCAAAAAGGTATAAAAACCTTAAACCTAGAAATCACATGATTTGATGTTAGATGTTGTAAGTTGTTGGTTAAAGTTGTGTATTAGGGTATATTTGAGTGATCTGGGTTGTTAGATCATAGATCTTTAACATCTAGAGGCACGAAAATCAAGTTCTTAGAAACTGACTTTGAACCCTAAAATGTTGTCTGACAGCCATAGGTCAGGGCTCGTAGATCTGTGTTTGTTAAATGTTATGTGTATTTTATGTTATGGATCTGTAGTATGCCATGTGGTCTTTGTTCTGCAACTTGAATCAGGGTTGGATCGTGTCTAGATTTCATGTTATGATCAGTCAAACAGCGTTGACCGATCACGAGAGTGATCTTCTGGGCAACCTAGAACCCAGCTTGTTGTCTGACAGTGATATTACAGGCCTTGATCTTGCTTGTCTTTTATGTTTTATGTCATGTTGTTGGTTGAATATTGTAGTCTGACAAGTAATCTACATACTCAAACCATTAGATCATTCAGATCTTGTTCAGAATCAAAATTATTTATGGTCAAACAAGGGTTGACCGACTGCCCGGATGAAGATTCTGGAAAAACCCAAAATCTTCAAGAACGTGTTTTCTGTCAGAGTTTGACCGACCATGATCTCTTAGAATTAGTTGTTGTTATGATGATCTGTTGTTATAACATTGTACACTGACATCTATACTGCATACTTGAACCTTCATATCACACAAGGCCAGCTCAGGACGCGTGTTACAAGGTTCCAAAGTAGGATCCTCGTACTGTTCTTCATTTCTGAAAAACCCAGAAATGTAGAACAACTTCTGACATGATTTTTGAGAACTAATAACTCTCTGCTCTATTGTAGTATGATCATGACACTTGATTCTCATTGTAGTGTTACACTTATACTACAATTGTAACACTTTTGTAAGCCCGGAAAACACTTAGATCATAGATCAAATTCTGGTCAAAGTAGGTACCCTATAAACCGGCTATGAGTTTCTGGGCTTGGGCCAAGAACACGAAGAACACCTATAGCGACAGTCATGTCGCTATAGGCACCCTTTAACGACAGTTTCTTAGAAAAATAATTATTTTTATTAAATAAATTGAAATAAATAGTTTTTAATTATTAAAAATACAAAATAAATTCCTAAAAGTTATTTTTAAAGTTCAAAAATTAGTTTTCATTATTCGAATATATTTCATAAATATTTAATATTTTGGAATAATAATGGTATTTAATTATTTTAATTATAATATTAAATAAATTATTTAAAAATGATTTTAATACATGAAAAATTATATTATGGTATAAGAAAATATTTTAAGTTATTTTTAAAAATTTTAATATTTTGTGATAATTTTCATTAATTAATTAATATTAATATTAATGGTAATTAATTTATTTAATAAATATAATAAATAAATTATGGAAAATGGAATTTATGATTTAAAAATCAAATAAAAATGATTTAAGTGTTATAAAAATATTTTAAGTTATAAAATATAACTTTTGATATTTTGTCATGAAATTATTAATATTTTAATATTAATAGAAATTATCGAATAATGGAATTAAATGTTTAAAAATCATATAAATGTGATTTTAAGGAATTAAAATACTTTGAGATATTATAAATATATTATAATATTATGTTATGATTTTCATTAATATTTGTTATTAAATAAAAATTAATGATAAAGGAATTATGTGGTATTTAATTCATATAAATACGTTATTAATGATTGAAAATTCATGATAAATGATAATTATTATTTAAAAATTATTATGAGACTTGGAAAATTATTTTGACTGAAAATAAAATTATCTAAGATACTTGTTAAGTGTTTAGACAGAGTTTAATTGAACTTAAACTCAATTTTTTTATCCGACTAAGCTGTCGGGATATCAGAATTATACCGAACTTGACTCAGATTGTAAAAGTTTGACTTGAGGTTAAGTTTTATGTGTTTTATAGACTGATAAGATTATGTGATAATGTGTTTAGGTTATTTTAAATAGCGTGATGATATTATTCTAACTTAGAAATAAATATTATTTATATATTAGGTCTTCAGACAAAGCTTATTAAATTGCTTAACGATAATCAACAGAACAAGCAAGTTTTTCTTAACTCGACCTCGAGTTTTATTATTCAATTATACTTGCGGTTAATCATTTCTGATTTTCATGTCTAAGAATTATTAAATCGCACTCTGTGCATACTACATGTATTCATCAGGTATGAAAGGCTGATCACCTTCATTACCATTAAGTCCAGATATATATATGTTCATGTTCAATGTTCGTTCAGCTATGTAAAATTTGTTCATGCTACTTCGCAATTATATTGTAGAACTATAGCCAGCTTTTGTTCAATTCTTTCCATCATGATATATCCTTAAATTTTTGAACTTAAACTTGTTGGGAAAACTTATTACTCACCCTTGCTATATCATGATTAACATTGCAGATTAAGACGAATAAGTCGGATACAGGAAAGGACAAAGCCAAGTTCAGCTTGGGATTATATGTGCAGCTTATTTATAATAGTTATATATGATAATAATGTTATCTGTTAGATAGTTTATGAATTATGTATAAGTTAAGGTTACTCGACCTTGGGAATTAGTGTGTAAAGTTTATTGTATAAACAATTTATGTGTTTATATCTTCAGTAATAGTTATAGAATGATTGTACCAGATTCGTGGTGATTTAGGACCCGGATTTGGGGCTCTCACATGATGTTTTATACATGTAGTATTTATGTAATACTATAACTTTAAATAACTTTTATGGCAACACTACATCAGATCAATGAGATATAGTCCTCACAAATTCATGTCAGAGTTGTTCTTCATTTCTGGGTTTTCCAGAAATGAAGAACAGTTCGAGGGGTTACTTTCTAGGTCTTGGATCTTTGATTTCCAGTCTTGCTTAGTGTAATCTAATAGTTCCATCATGTAGTAAAGATGTCAGGGTACCATTCTATAACATTAGATATACATGACAACATCACCAACTGAAGATTTGAGCCGGTCAAAGTACTGGGCAGAAAGCTAACTTTGAAGATTTCTGGGTTGCTCAGAATCTTCTTCCGGCATTTTCGTCAACCCTACTTTGACCATCATTTCCTTTGATTTTGTGTAGGCTCTAAGGATTCTAGAGGCATGGATCGATAGTACTCATGTCAGGAAACACAAATAAAACAGAAACATGACATAAAAATTTAAACACAGTAAGATCTAAGACCTGCAAAATGGTTGTCAGAGTTTTCTGGAAAATCTGGGTTACCCAGAATTCTATTTCCATGATCGGTCAACCCTGTTTGACTGCTAATAACTGGAGATCTGGACATGGTATGGATGTGATTCTATTTCTAGTCTACTCTCCTCATGACAGAGAACAAATCTATAACTCAAAACAAAACAAATCATTAATACCCAAGGATCTATGAGCCCTGACATTAGGCTGTTAGAACACAAATTAGGGTTCATAGATGTTATGGATCTAGGATGTAACAACCCAGATCACTAAAAAAAACCCTAATATACAACTTAAAACAACAAATCCTAACATATAACATAAATTACATGATTTCCAAAATTTTAGGTTTATACCTCTTTCCAGCTATGATCTTGAATCTGATCATCATGATCTGTTCTTGAGATGCTATGGATCATTCCTGGGACTGGTCTACTTAATATTTTCGTGAGTCTAAAGGGAGAAAGTGTTGGTTAAGTGTATGTGAAAAAATTAGCCCACTTTTTGAATTTTCCCTCTCTCTATAATCTATAAATGATCTTATAAGTGTAATGTATAAGGCTGATATGAAATGGTTGATTGCTGTGATTTACGGCACATGAAGTATATAGAGTTGGTTTACCAACTCAATTTTGGCAAGACATATAAGTTACCTTCAATAATGCAAGAAGGGTAATTTGGACCTTTTGCTTTCAAATTTAATGGCATTTAAGTAATCTTGGCTAACCTGTGAGACCCCAAAATTTATGAATAAAGATTTAAATTTCTCAAATTTTTTTTTTTAAATATTATGGTGTGGATTTGATATAATGTTATAGTTGTGAGTAATATTTATAAATTTTGCAAAGTATGCAAGTTGTTATAAAATATTCGTTTGGTCGGGGAATATTTGTTTTGTCGGGGAATATCCGTACGACGGCACAATCATTGGTGGACCCCACAACGAAAGTATTGTCGTAGTTAGAAAATGACAAAATTATCTTTTTATAAAAATAATGGCGAAAGTGTTACAGATTAAAAGCTGTTGAACTACGGTAGTAGTAAAAGTATGCAGATTATCGTGTGGGTTGCAAGAGTAGCCACTTTGTATTGATTATTGATGCTTACGTAAGAAGTCACTCAGTTATACTCAATTATTTCTACAGTAATTGTTGCATCATATCTCTCATATTATTGATTCAATTATTGTCACAGTATCCTCTGCATAATATGTTATATTATTAAATCAATAATTGAGACGACAAAGTTATTCATATTATTATTTGCAATATTGACAATGTCTAGAAGTTACATCAAGGAGAGGTTTGGTCACCTAATTGCGGCCAATAATAAGGAGAAATCCTTATCGAAAAGCCTCCTCTTTCCTAGGAACGACCTGGTTGTTAAATATTGTGTGTTATAATATTAATGATGAATAAGTTCGTGTTGATTAAAGATGATATTGATTGCTCCATTGTGTTGGGGTTATTAGTGTTAGTGGAAATCGACATTTATTTCGATAATAATTAATGTCTGGAGGTTTTATTGACAAATCGGGTATTCGGGGCACTTTTCGTGTCAGAGTACTATTCACGGGTTACTATACACAGGTTACTATTCACCCGATTACTATTAACTCTAGTATTGTTCACTCGGGTATTTGGGATACTTTTCGTGTCGGGGTACTATTCCCGAAGTAATATTCACCCGAAAAATATATTTCTTTTCGGTCTAAATCATTTTTGAGTACAATATTATTCCATGAGGAGATGTGATAATTTTTCAGACCGTTGGTTGAAGTTATAATAGTAAATCAATATGGATAGTTAGTTGAAGATATAATAGTAAATCAATATGGACCGTTGGTGGAAAGTTATACTAGTAAATCAATATGGATCGCTGGTTTAAAGTTTTAATAGTAAATCAGTATGGACCGTTGCTTTAAGTTTTAATAGTAAATCAATATGGACCGTTCATAAATTAGTTACTATTCAGTCCATTCTCTTATAAATAGAAGCTCATTCCTTCATTATTTCTTACGAATTCACTGAAACTCTAGAGAGAGAAACTATAGAGAGAAAGAAGAAAAGTATTCTGCTACTTCACTACTCCATTATTCAATTTTTCTAAGGTAAGGGATATTATTTGTTGTACTCGTAAGGGGTATTAATCTTTCGTATTCATTAAGAGAGTTATTTTCTTTCAATACTCGTAAGGGTTGTTATTCCATTCTTTATTATTATGTTGGAATAACCTGTCTATGTGAAGTACCGCATACATGGTGATATTCTTCTGTTTATCCATTCTTTATTATTTTGTTGGAATAACCTGTCTGTGCAGTCTATCGCATGCCTGGTGAATTCTGTTGTTATTCCATTCTTTATTATTCTGTTGAAATAACCTGTCTGTGCGATCTATCGCATGCTTGTTGAATTCTGTTGTTATTCCGTTCTTTATTATTCTGTTGGAACATCCTGTCTGTGCGGATTACGTATGACCTAGTTCCATTCTTTATTAATCTGTTGGAATAACATGTCTGTGCGGTCTATCGCATGCCTGGTGAATTCTATTGTTATTCCATTCTTTATTATTCTGTTGGAATAACCTTTCTGTGCGGATTACGCACGCCTGGTGAATTCTTCTATTATTCAATTTTTTATTATTCTGTTGGAATAATCTATCTATGTGGATTACCGCATGGCGGCAAAAATCCATTTGCGGTTCCATATATTCTATTATACTCAGTTGATTAAAGTTTTGGCTTATATACACCATGAAATTAGTGGAATATCCTTGATATTTGCGCTTCATCCAGTATCTTTTCATGGAAATATTCTTCTGAGCATTCTTAAATTTTTCTCCACAAAGCAGTATCATGTTGACAATTTGGACGTTATTGAGTTCAGGATAAATTAACTTATAAATCTTTAAAATTTATTCTTGAACTTGTTTTATTGAATTGTCATCATCCTCATGCTTATATTATGTTGAAAGTCATCTTTGGCTTACGTGCATAGATGGACTTGGTATGATTATGACCAGGGATTATTCTGTATAATTATGACCGTAATTTGACGAATGATGTGGTAAAAGTCCTCATTAGCCTGTAATTCATTGGTGGACAGTTGTTGGTATGATTATGACAAGGGATTATTCGGTATAGTCATGACCATTGATGATTACATGAATATCCTTGGCCATGGTGCAGGGATGATTCGATTTTATTTATTGTCGAGTCTCAAATGATAAAGTTGATGAAAAACTTTTTAAATCATAGAAGATAGTAGATTTTATGCTCTACTTGACACTTCTAATGGATTGCTTATTCCGCTGCAGTTGTTGATCTAAAACTTGTTGTCTATTATATTCTATCAGTTGTTATACTGTTGAAGGCTATTGATAACTTATTCTGCATTATCTTAGTCATAATATTTTTTACTGGGCTAGTTGAGCTCACCCTTTCTTTCACTGTTCTCTTCAGGAAATGAGAATATAGCTGGGACTAGTCAGGGAATGGATTGACGGTCTAAATGGTTGCATTAGTAGTCCTCACTATTCTGTAAAATAGTGTGATAATAAATTTATTGAGGACTTATTTTGAGTTTGTATACTGTCTAGAAGACAATAATTGTATTAAAACTCACAGCTCATGTTGTATATTTAAGTTTGTATTTGTATTCAGTACCTTGTATCTGGCGACCCAATATGGGTGATGTATACCTGTTTTGGGGGCGTCACAGTTGGTATCAAAGCTTACGGATATGATCCCTGGCTGAGATGTGAGACAAGAACTAGGAGGGGAGAGACGGGGAATTCCTTCGCTAGTATGACCTACCTAAGTTTATTTAGTATTTAATTGGTCGGTCAGAGTATAGGGTAATATGTGATATGTTAATTAACCCTTGTTGTAAGACCCCGAATTTTATGAAATAAAAGTATTCAATTTTTTCTTATAATTACTATTCAGTAAATGGTTAAATTGATAAAAGTTAAAGTTAAGGGTGATATATGATTTTTTTTTTCAAAATATGCAAGTGGTTATAAAATACTCATTTCTATCGGGGAATATTCGTTTGGTCGTGGAATATTCTTTCTGTCGGGAATATTTGTACGACGGTGCAGCCATTTGTGGGCTCCATAACAGAATAACTGTCGGATGAAGAAAAAGACAAATTTGAGTTTTTACAAATAACGACGTAATCGTTACCATTAACACTGTTGGAATACCCGGTGGGTAAAGTAAAGTAATACGCGTTGTTACACAGTAGCACACGGTATTGCACCAATTATTAATTCTTACGTAAGAAGGCACTACTCAATAATTGTTAAAGTAATTACTGTTCAATATTTTATTTTATTGATTTAATAATTGCTGCGTTGATATTTTATATTACTGTTGTTTTAATAATTGTCACTACACAGTATTTTCCATTATCGAAGCAATAATTCATATTATCTAAATAATATTATTAGATAACATTATTGGCAATGTCTAGAAAGTTCTGTCTAAGGAGAGGTTTGGTCACCTAATTGCGCGCCAATAAGGAGAAATTCTTATTGGAAAGCCCCCTCTTTCCTGGGAACTGCCTGGTTGTCATTATTGTAATTCTGTAATATTATTTGTAAATAATTAATTATTGATTTATATGATGAGGAAAATATTCATTTTATGTGGATATAAATGAAGAAAATTTTTAAAGTGACAATTGTTGAAAATCGATATTTTATCTTTTCTGATAAAATAATATTTAATTATATTATTATAATATAATAATGATGATATTTTTACAATGAATGTGGGATATATGAGTATATGAGGAGAAAGAGTATTTTTGTTGCATTAAATGATTAACACATGTTTTGTGTGTCGGTGGACCCCATTTCTTGACTGAAATTTGATTATAGCATGTAAAATCGTCCGTATGTGGATTTCGGTCAATTTTTATTTGGAATTTGGAAAAACTTTCTTCTGCAAAGTTGTAGAGAATTGAATTTCCTATAAAAAGTCACAAGATTCGAATTTTCTGATAAAATGGTTATTTATTATAAATTATTGAAGTTCCGAAGTTCCAGAATAATTGATTTTTGAAAGTTTAAAATATTTTAATTATGAAAAACGTTTTGTTATTATTTTGGGTGAATGGTGATGAGTTTGGAGTGTGTGGTGTGGTGTGTAGGATTATAATTTAATTATAATAATATTTTATTAAATTTTCTGCTTTGGTGTTCTAAGCATTTTCCTATAAATAGGGTGCTTAGGTTAGAAATGAAAATCACACCAGAAACTAAAGATTTCTCTCTCTTTCTCTCTCTATAATATCGAGTGTATTTTGTGAGTATTTTAGTACTTTGAGTATTGCTGCTATACGCAAAGTTCTTTCAACACTATATCCAAAGATTCCGCCGTCGAAGTACTATTATTTTCCGAGGTGAAAGGGATATTATTTTTTTAAAAAATGATATTATTTCTTCAATATCATTATGCCGAAGTATTGATTTGAACTTTTTTATCAAATTTAGAACTTTTTCATGTCGGGATTACTATTCATAAGTTACTATTCACGAGTTACTATTCATGAGTTACTATTCACGATTTACTATTTATGAGTTACTATTCACGACAGGTTACTATTCATGACTGGTTACTATTCATGAGTTACTATTCATGAGTTACTATTCACGGGTACTATTCACTACAAAATTGTTCTCTTTTTTTAACCAAATTATAGTTGATTTATGAATATTACTCTGGAGATTAAAACTATGTATTGATTATATTGATTTTATTATCATATATAACATTTTATAATCCTCGATGTTGAAATTCTCTTTCACCGGAGTGTAAAGTGGGTAGATTATTAGTATGATCATAACTAGGGTTCTCTTTGACCAAGATGAGTGAAAAGTTGAATTGTGGATTGGTATGATGCTTGACCATCAATTTATAATTGATTATCTTTAGCTTAAGTGCAAAGGTGAATTAATCAACATTGTTATAATTATGGTTTATATAAATTCGAAATGATTATGTATTTCTTTGAGATATGAATATCTTTGGCCCGTAGTGCAAAAGATGATCATTGTTGAATATCTTTGGCTCAGAATGCAAAGATGAATGATTTCTAATGAATATCTTTGGCTCAGTAATGCAAAGATGACCTATTGTTGAATATCTTTGGCCCGTAGCGAGAGATGACTTGTTGTTGAATATCTTTGGCCGTGGTGCAAAGATGTATTTATTAGTATGATTATGAAGTGAGGCTCGTGATTTGGTATAACCATGATCTTTGATGTTTCGTGTAAAGACAAAGTGATGAAAATTATCTTCGTCTTGGATGCGAAGAGGAATTTAAAATCACAATTATGATTATGAGTTATTCATATGATTGTGGAAAGGAACTGTTGATTGATGTTACAGGGATAAAACATTGTTGGTGAACTTTTAACATGGAGAAGATAATAGATTTTATGGTCTATTTGAGTCTTCTAATGGATTGCTCGTTCCGCTGCAACTATGGTTGAAAAGTTTTATCATCTACCATATGTTCTTAATCTCTGATTTATTACTGATGAAGATTATTGATAATTTATTTATCTTTAGTCATGATATTCTTTACTGAGCTAGTTGTGCTCACCCTTTTGCTTCACAATTCCTTTCAGGTAATACGAGTGTAGCTGGGTCGAGCGGGGGATAACAGGGGAATAGAACGGTGGTCATCATTTAGTAGTTATATTTGGCGAATCAACTAGGGTGAGGCGAACCCAACGTTGGAAGGGTGTTTTTCCACTATCATACAAGATGTCTAATGACATACCACCTCGTGTCATCATAAGACAGGGTTGTGCTCATCCACTTATTGAGTATATATACGAGCACTACCTATATAATCTTGGAGTTTGGTTGAAGTATAATTCTCAATTAGAGACGGTGGAGATAATGATATGTCAAGAGAAGACTCACCATTGGGAAGAATATGATAGTAATCTTCTCATTTTTCTTTGGGGTCTATTGGGTCAACCAAGGATAATTCTGTGGCCATATGATATCTATCATAACCTAGATGCATGGCCTCCCATGTACGAAGGTTTCCTTGAGCACTTCCCAAATATTTTAATTTCTAAAACAGTTTTTGACTATACCTTTATGTAAGGTGTCATTATGAGGTGCTGTCCAAGTTGGTGTCCGAGTCGCGGTTGGTATATATTTGTATTTAAACTCACAGTTTAAGTGTTGTCGTATCTTGCACGACAATTGTATTAATAAAGTTGTAGTTGTTTTCTGTACCATGTATTTGGCGACTCAAAATGGGTTGGATGGAATGGACCTATTTTGGGGTCGTCACACTTGTTTTATGACAATGTTTGAAAATGGCATCTAAAAATGCTGAGATAAGCAATGAAGCACATGAGACCGTGGAGTTAGCTTAACCAAAAGGTAACAGCCAACAACACGATAATAATCATACCAGTGGCAACGACCATTGGAACAATGATAACCATCGTGAGGGAAATTATCATGCCAAGAATTGTAACCACTTTGGTAGTAATCATGGCCAAGATAATAGAAGTGGAAATTTCAAGAAGAGAAGGTCATTTAGCTCGATTTTGTCGTATAGTGAAGTCAAGTCCAGCTGAAACGGTGGCACCAAAGGCGGATACGGACAAAAAAAAGTCGGTGGTTTAAGGGAGAACATTTTTCGTGACTTCTCTAAAAGCGAGTAACCCGAACGAAGTTAGCACGAGTTAATTAATTATAAATTCTTGCAAAGTCTATACCTTATTAGATACCGGTTCTATCCATTCTTTTATCTCTCTTGCTTGCGCTCAACGTTTAAATTTGACTTCGAGAGAAATTAGACTTTGACTTATTGGTTGAAACTTCGTTAGTAGAAACCTTCGTTACCTCCCATCATTTATAAATCTTGTTGATTCGGATCGACACTTTCACGTTACTTGTCGATCTTATCTCTTTGAAAATACTTGCCTTTGATGTGATTTTTGGAATCGATTGGTTAACTACTCATCATGCTTTTCGTAAGGTTGTTAGCTTAACCAACCTGTTATGCTAATTCAAGCAACCAAACCACTAAAGTCAATCACTATTATATTAAGCCATAAGTAAAGACCCCTGAGCCTTTCGCTGGTGTCTTTCTTGTGTGGAATGCACCGAAGCTGAACTTTCCGTAGGGGATGTTGTGAATAACGGTGGCAAGTTGATAGGTATCAATGTGACGTGCTATCTAAGTCTTGGATGAGAGTCACAGTTTTGAATGATATTTCTATTTTTAATAAATTTCCTGACGTATTCTTGAAGACTTCTTAGCCTACCCCTAGAGCGTGAAATTGAATTTTGTATTGACCCCAGTACAAAACTCATTTCTAAAACCCTCAAATATTTTCTTCACCCAAAACGAACGTGTAATGTGCCAAAGACGCGTTGGCTCGAGTGTTGAAAATTATGATCGCACAATTCAATATCATCGTTGAAAAGTTTAACGTGGTAGCCGACGCGTTGAGTAAAAGATCAGATCTGAATGTGATGTTGTTAACACAAAGACCCATTTCGTATAACTTACAAATGATGAAGATAGAGTTAAAGACTCTAGGGACCCACGTGGTGATATCAAATATACGAGTAGAATCGACTTTAATCGATAAAGTTAAAGGCCACTCAAGCTATACATCCGGAGATGATGAATATGAAGAAGAAGGTTCAAGAGGGCGTTATTCTAGAAGCAATAATCGATGAAGAGAGGAAATCTCAACCCTCGATTTTATTGGCCCATTTGAAATCCTTGATCGAGTAGGAACTGTGGCCTATAGACTCGTTTTACAGCCAAGCATGTTGCGTGTTCATAATGTTTTTCACGTATTGATGTTACATAAATATATGGACAACCCGAACCACATTATTGAATTAAAACTAGACGAGATAGCAGAAGATTTAACGTATGAAGAAATACGTGTTAAAATCTTGGATAAGAAGGATCGTATTCAACACTCAAAGGTTACCTCAAGAGTTAGAATCTGAAATGAAGTCAAGGTATCCTCATCTCTTCGGCATACCAGGCACGTACGTAAATTTCGAGGGCAAAATTTCATAAGGAGGGAAGATTGTGAGACCCCAAATTTTATGAATAAAGATTTAAATTTCTCGAAATATTTTTTTAAATATTATTGTGTGGATTTGATATAATGTTATAGTTGTGGGTAATTTTTATAAATTTTGCAAAGTATGCAAGTTGTTATAAAATATTCGTTTGGTCGGGGAATATTCTTTTTGTCGGGGAATATCCGTACGACGGCACAATCATTAGTGGACCCCACAACGGAAGTATTGTCATAGTTAGAAAACGACAAAATTATCTTTTTATAAAAATAATGGCGAAAGTGTTACCGTTAAAACTATTGAACTACCCAAGAGTAAAAGTACGATGAATGCGCTGTGGTTGCGTAGTAGCACACTGTATTGATTATTGATGCTTACGTAAGAAGTCACTCAGTTATACTCAATTATTGCTACAGTAATTGTTGAATCATATCTCTCATATTATTGATTCAATTATTGTCACAGTATCCTCTGCATAATATGTTATATTATTAAATCAATAATTGAGACTGAAGTTATTCATATTATTATTTGCAATATTGACAATGTCTAGAAGTTACGTCAAGGAGAGGTTTGGTCACCTAATTGCGGCAATAAGGAGAAATCCTTATTGAAAGCCCCCTCTTCCTAGAAGCGACATTGGTTGTTAAATATGCGGCGTTATAATATTAATGATAAATAAGTTCGTGTTGATTAAAGATGAAATTTATTGTTCCATTGTGTTGGGATTATTAGTGTTAGTGGAAATCGACATTTATTTTGATAATAATTAATGTCTAGAGCTTATATTGGCCAATCGGGTATTCGGGGCAGTTTTCATGTCGGAGTACTATTCACGGGTTACTATTCAGGGGTTACTATTCACCCGGTTACTATTCACTCTAGTATTGTTCACTCGGGTATTTGGGATACTTTTTGTGTCGGGGTACTATTCACGGGGTACTATTCCCGAAGTAATATTCACCCAAAAAATATATTTCTTTTCGGTCCAAATCATTTTTGAGTACAATATTATTCCATGAGGAGATGTGATAATTTTTCAGATCGTTGGTTGAAGTTATAATAGTAAATCAATATGGATAGTTGGTTGAAGATATAATAGTAAATCAATATGGACCGTTGGTGGAAAGTTATACTAGTAAATCAATATGGATCGCTTGTTTAAAGTTTTAATAGTAAATTAGTATGGACTGTTGCTTTAAGTTTTAATAGGAAATCAATATGGACCGTTCATAAATTAGTTACTATTCAGTCCATTCTCTTATAAATAGAAGCTCATTCCTTCATTATTTCTTACGAATTCACTGAAACTTTAGAGAGAGAAACTATAGAGAGAAAGAAGAAAAGTATTCTGCTACTTCACTACTCCATTATTCAATTTTTCTAAGGTAAGGGATATTATTTGTTGTACTCGTAAGGGGTATTAATCTTTCGTATTCATTAAGAGAGTTATTTTCTTTCAATACTCGTAAGGGTTGTTATTCCATTCTTTATTATTATGTTGGAATAACCTGTCTATGTGAAGTACCGCATACATGGTGATATTCTTTCATTTATCCATTCTTTATTATTTCGTTGAAATAACACGTCTGCATATATCCATCGAATGGTGGTGAATTACGTTGTTATTCCATTCTTTATTATTACATTGGAATAACTCGTCATATGCGATCTATCGCATGCTTGTTGAATTCTCGTTGTTATTTCATTTCTTTATTATTCTCGTTGGAACATCCCATGCAATGCGGATTACGTATGATCTAGTTCCATTCTTTATTAATCTGTTGGAATAACATGTCTGTGCGGTCTATCGCATGCCTGGTGAATTCTATTGTTATTCCATTCTTTATTATTCTGTTGGAATAACCTTTCTGTGCGGATTACGCACGCCTGGTGAATTCTTCTATTATTCAATTTTTATTATTCGTTGGAATAATCTATCTATGTGGATTACCGCATGGCGGCAAAAAATTCATTTCATGGTTCCATATATTCTATTATACTCAGTTGATTAATGTTTTGGCTTATATACACCATGAAATTAGTGGAATATCCTTGATATTTGCGCTTCATCCAGTATCATTTCATGGAAATATTCTTCTTAGCATTCTTGAATTTTACTCCATAAAGTAGTATCATGTTGACAATTTGGACGTTAATGAGTTCAGGATAAATTAACTTATAAATCTTTAAAATTTATTCTTGAACTTGTTTTATTGAATTGTCATCATCCTCATGCTTATATTATGTTGAAAGTCATCTTTGGCTTACGTGCGTAGATGGACTTGGTATGATTATGCACTGGATTATTCGGTATAATAATCATGACCGTAATGTGACGAATGATGTGGTAAAAGTCCTCATTGGCACGTAATTCATTGGTGGATGAGTTGTTGGTATGATTATGACAAGAGATTATTCCGGTATAGTCATGACCATTGATGATTACATGAATATCCTTGGTCGTAGTGCGAGGATGATTCGATTTTATTTATTGTCGAGTCTCAAATGATAAAGTTGATAAAAACTTTTAAATCACGTAAGATAGTATATTTTATGCCTACTACTTGACTCTTCTAATGGATTGCTTATTCACTGCGATTTGTTGATCTAAAACTTGTTGCTCATTATATTCTATCAGTTGTTATACTGTTGAAGGCTATTGATAACTTATTCTGCATTATCTTAGTCATAATATTTCTTACTGGGCTAGTTGAGCTCACCCTTTCGTTCACTATTCTCTTCAGGAAATGAGAATATAGCTGGGACTAGTCAGGGAATGGATTGATGGTCTAGATGGTTGTATTAGTAGTCATCACTATTCTGTGAAATAGTGTGATAATAAATATATTGAGGGCTTATTTTGAGTTTGTATACTGTCTAGAAGACAATAATTGTATTAAAACTCACAACTCATGTTGTATATTTAAGTTTGTATTTGTATTTAGTACCTTATATCTGGCGACCCAAGATGGGTGATGTATACCTGTTTTGGGGGCGTCACATTACCCTTAGGGTTTGACCCTAAGGTTTTGTACAATGATTTTCTAGGATTTCTTATTAGGCTAAAAATGGAAATTTAAGCTTTCAAAAAATGTAATTTAGGGTTTCCTAATTACATTAGGTTTTCTAATCACATTGAACTTGGAAACTAAGTTTAAAATTTACAAATTAACATAAAGCTTGCTAAATTAGCGATTAGGGTACCTAATTTAGTAATTATGTTTTCCAATTAGAAATTAGGGTTTCTAATTTATGAATTAGGGCTTTCTAACTAATTTGTTAGGTTTTACCGTAATTAAGTTTGTAATCAATACACTAAAGACTCATACTTAATATTTTAGCTCCCAGATTAGTGTTTTAATATTCCGAATTAGGGTTTCGAATTCCCGAAACTGAAATTAGGGTTTCCAGAGCCATTTTTAGGCTTTCTTAACAGTCGTTAGGGTTTTCTAACTAAACGTCGATATTCTTAATATAACTTTAGGGTTTGTCACTAATATAATTTATCTGGTCAACCCTTGACCCTTAACCACGTACTGTACACATGTATGACCATATACACTTATACACTTAATCTCGGATAATTCTCCAAAAAATGTTTAAATTCACAAAATTCCTTCCCAAAATGTCAAATCCATACACTTATTTTTCCGCTCAGGTTTATTGTTTAACCTTAATTAATACTTTTAAGATTTTATTAAATTATCCAAATTCTCGGGTTGTCACATTCACCCCTTCTTCTAAAAATTTCGTCCCCAAAATTTACCATACACCTTATACCTTTCATACTCATCACCACATGCTACCCACAACATCACTCACAAGATTTAAAATTTTGAAATCACGTTGAGGAGTTATATAGACCATGAGCTTTCATTTTCGAAAGGGTTTTTATGGAAATTCATCCGTAAACTGTCATATCTTACAGACACAGAGGGTGATTAGCCCGGTATACCCTGTACTGACCATGTACTGCTGGTTGGATCTGTTTCTCGTCACTACCATAGGCACAAAAATTGTGCCTCAGTCTTATCGGATTCCGCACCAAAATAATTCGTTTAGGAAAATTTTCAAAGAACGCTTAGAATTTTCATAATTGTTGGTCTAGCCGAATCAAATAGCATAGACTCGTACCAATAAGAAATTTCAATTGAGATATTAACGTATAGACAAACCCCGTTGGCGAATTAAAATTTTAAAAATATCTTGAAAATGACGTCTTGATGTCGTCATCGTATTAATGTACTTGCTTTGAGGATGCCGTCATCGAGTAACTTTGTGATAACACATCATACGATAGTGGAACAACAATTTTTAAATCAAATTCAACACTAAGTATTTATGTATTTACAACTCCATCAACTTTTTATCATCTTTGCATCAGGTTACATAATACATAAGTGATAAATAAAAATATATTTTGATATTTCAAATCATTATCGTTTAGCCGAAACAAGTAGCATAGACTATACTTTAAACAGTTCAAAAATCTTTGCAAATTAGTTTTATCATCTCAACAGGTAACGATGTGCCAGTGACCCGAAGTCCACACATACACAATGGTTACCAGAAGTTGAGAATAAAAATTCATTTTCAAAAGCACATAGTGCGTATTTAGCTTGACGTAAAAAATTTTGAAGTCTAGCATAGCTAGCTGATTTGGAAAACCTAATGTCTCCACGAATGGTCAATTGCTTAATAATGCATTCCAATTATCCTCAATACTCATTTCACACTTAGTTCTACCCAGTTCGTCTAACTTACCACACTTATGAGTTCATGAACTTTTCACAATCATTTGAGTTTAAGAACTTGTCATAGTCAGACCTTTGGCATCCATTCGCTGAGGAGTTCATAAACATTTCATATAATTATGAGTCACAAACGTACCATAAGTATGAGTTTTAAGAACTCGTACTTAACCTTATATTCTCTAACTATACCCTACATATCTGTTATACACATGAGAAAAGAATCACCTTCTCAACAGGTATATAGCAAATAGCGCGACACAAACATTTCAATGATTATCAGTATCAGAAACTAAGTGGTTTTTACATCAAGTACAATTTCCCCGCCCATAACAAGGAATCATACAACTCAGCTGTTGATATGAGTCCTCAAATGAAATCCCCACCTAATCTTAATATCGAGTGTATTTTGTGAGTATTTTAGTACTTTGAGTATTGCTATACGGTGCAAGTTCTTTTAACACTATATCCAGTATTTCCGTCAGAAGTACCATTCTTTCTGAGGTAAGAGATATTATTTTTTTTAAAAATGATATTATTTCTTCAATATCATTATGCCGAAGTATTGATTTGAACTTTTTATCAAATTTGGAACTTTTTTATATCGGGGTTACTATTCACGAGTTATTATTCCCGAGTTACTATTCATGAGTTACTATTCACGATTTACTATTCATGAGTTACTATTCATGACGGGTTACTATTCATGAGTTACTATTCACGAGTTACTATTCACAGGTACTATTCACTACAAAATTGTTCTCTTTTTCTAACCAAATTATAGTTGATTTATGAATATTACTCTGGAGATTAAAACTATGTATTGATTATATTGATTTTATTATCATATATAACATTTTTATAATCCTGATGTTGAAATTCTCTTTCACTGGAGTGTAAAGCTGGGTAGATTATTGGTATGATCATGACTAGGGTTCTCTTTGGCCAGTAGTGAAAAGTTGAATTGTGACTGGTATGATCATGACCATTGAATTTATAATTGATTATCTTTAGCTTAAGTGCAAAGGTGAATTAATCAACATTGTTATAATTATGGTTTATATAAATTCTGAAATGATTATGTATTTCTTTGAGATATGAATATCTTTGGCCTGTAGTGCAAAGATGATCTGTTGTTGAATATCTTTGGCTCGTAATGCAAAGATGAATGATTTCTAATGAATATCTTTGGCTCGTAATGCAAAGATGACCTATTGTTGAATATCTTTGGCCCGTAGTGCAAAGATGACTTGTTGTTGAATATCTTTGGCCGTGGTGCAAAGATGTATTTATTAGTATGATTATGAACAGGAACTGTGATTTGGTATAACCATAATCTTTGATGTTTCAGGTAAAGACAGGTGATGAAAATTATCTTCGTCTTGGATGCGAAGAGGAATTTAGAATCACAATTATGATTATGAGTTATTCATATGATTGTGGAAAGGAACTGTTGATTGATGTTACAGGGATAAAACATTGTTGGTGAACTTTTAACATGGAGAAGATAATAGATTTTATGGTCTATTTGAGTCTTCTAATGGATTGCTCGTTCCGCTGCAACTATGGTTGAAAAGTTTTATCATCTACCATATATTCTTAATCTCTGATTTATTACTGATGAAGATTATTGATAATTTATTTATCTTTAGTCATGATATTCTTTACTGAGCTAGTTGTGTTCACCCTTTTGCTTCACAATTCCTTTCAGGTAATACGAGTGTAGCTGGGTCGAGCGGGGGATAATAGGGGAATAGAACGGTGGTCATCATTTAGTAGTTATATTTGGTGAATCAACTAGGGTGAGGCGAACCCAACGTTGGAAGGGTGTTTTTCCACTATCATACAAGATGTCTAATGACATACCACCTCGTGTCATCATAAGACAGGGTTGTCCTCCTCCACTTGCTGAGAATATATACGAGCACTACCTATATAATCTTGGAGTTTGGTTGAAGTATAATTCTCAATTAGAGACGGTGGAGATAATGATATGTCAAAAGAAGACTCACCATTGGGAAGAATATGATAGTAATCTTCTCATTTTTCTTTGGGGTCTATTGGGTCAACCAATGATAATTCTGTGGCCATATGATATCTATCATAACCTAGACGCATGGCCTCCCATATACGAAGGTTTCCTTGAGCACTTCCCAAAGATTTTAATTTCTAAAACAGTTTTCGACTATACCTTTATGTAAGGTGTCATTATGAGGTGCTGTCCAAGTTGGTGTCCAGAGTCACAGTTGGTATATATTTGTATTTAAACTCACAGTTTAAGTGTTGTCGTATCTTGCACGACAATTGTATTAATAAAGTTGTAGTTGTTTTCTGTACCATATATTTGGCGACTCAGAATGGGTTGGATGGAATGGACCTATTTTGGGGTCGTCACACTTGTTTTATGACAATGTTTGAAAATGGCATCTAAAAATGCTGAGATAAGCAATGAAGCACATGAGACCGTTGAGTTAGCTTAACCAAAAGGTAACGGCCAACAACACGATAATAATCATACCAGTGGCAATGACCATCGGAACAATGATAACCATCGTGAGGGAAATTATCATGCCAAGAATGGTAACCACTTTGGTAGTAATCATGGCCAAGATAATAGAAGTGGAAATTTCAAGAAGAGAATGTCATTTAGCTCTATTTTGTCGTATAGTGAAGTCAAGTCCAGCTGGAACGGTGGCACCAAAGGCGATACGACAAAAAAGCTCTTCATGGTTTAAGGGAGAACATTTTTCATAACTTCTCTAAAAGCGAGTAACCCGAACGAAGTTAGCACGAGTTAATTAATTATAAATTCTTGCAAAGTCTATACCTTATTAGATACCGGTTCTATCCATTCTTTTATCTCTCTTGCTTGCGCTCAACGTTTAAATTTGACTTCAGAGAAATTAGACTTTGACTTATTGGTTGAAACTTCGATAGTAGAAACCTTCGTTACATCCACTGTTTATAAATCTTGTTGATTCAGATCGACACTTTCACGTTACCTGTCGATCTTATCTCTTTGAAAATACTTGCCTTTGATGTGATTTTTGGAATCGATTGGTTAACTACTCATCATGCTTTTCGTAAGGTTGTTAGCTTAACCAACCTGTTATGCTAATTCAAGCAACCAAACCACTAAAGTCAATCACTATTATATTAAGCCATAAGTAAAGACCCCTGAGCCTTTCGCTGGTGTCTTTCTTGTGTGGAATGCACCGAAGCTGAACTTTCCGTAGGGGATGTTGTGAATAACGGTGGCAAGTTGATAGGTATCAATGTGACGTGCTATCTAAGTCTTGGATGAGAGTCACAGTTTTGAATGATATTTCTATTGTTAATAAATTTCCTGACGTATTCTTGAAGACTTCTTAGCCTACCCCTAGAGCGTGAAATTGAATTTTGTATTGACCCCAGTACAAAACTCATTTCTAAAACCCTCAAATATTTTCTTCACCCAAAACGAACGTGTAATGTGCCAAAGACGTTGGCTCGAGCTGTTGAAAATTATGATCATACAATTCAATATCATCGTGGGAAAAAGCGAACGTGGTAGCTGACGCGTTGAGTAGAAGATCGTATGCGAATGTGATGTTGTTAACACAAAGACCCATTTCGTATAACTTACAAATGATGAAGATAGAGTTAAAGACTCTAGGGACCCACGTGGTGATATCAAATATACGAGTAGAATCGACTTTAATCGATAAAGTTAAAGGCCGTTCAAGCTATACATCCGGAGATGATGAATATGAAGAAGAAGGTTCAAGAGGGCGTTATTCTAGAAGCAATAATCGATGAAGAGAGGAAATCTCAACCCTCGATTTTATTGGCCCATTTGAAATCCTTGATCGAGTAGGAACTGTGGCCTCTAGACTCGTTTTACAGCCAAACATGTTGCGTGTTCATAATGTTTTTCACGTATTGATGTTACATAAATATATGGACAACCCGAACCACATTATTGAATTAAAACTAGACGAGATAGCAGAAGATTTAACGTATGAAGAGATACGTGTTAAAATCTTGGATAAGAAGGATCGTATTCAACACTCAAAGGTTATACCTCAAGAGTTAGAATCTGAAATGAAGTCAGGGTATCCTCATCTCTTCGGCATACCAGGCACGTACGTAAATTTCGAGGGCGAAATTTCATAAGGAGAGAAGATTGTGAGACCCCAAATTTTATGAATAAAGATTTAAATTTCTCGAAATATTTTTTTAAATATTATTGTGTGGATTTGATATAATGTTATAGTTGTGGGTAATTTTTATAAATTTTGCAAAGTATGCAAGTTGTTATAAAATATTCGTTTGGTCGGGGAATATCCGTACGACGGCACAATCATTGGTGGACCCCACAACGGAAGTATTGTCATAGTTAGAAAACGACAAAATTATCTTTTTATAAAAATAATGGCGAAAGTGTTACCGTTAAAACTGTTGAACTACCCAGTAGTAAAAGTACAGTAATACGCGTGGTTGCATAGTAGCACACTGTATTGATTATTGATGCTTACGTAAGAAGTCACTCAGTTATACTCAATTATTGCTATAGTAATTGTTGCATCATATCTCTCATATTATTGATTCAATTATTGTCACTGTATCCTCTGCATAGTATGTTATATTATTAAATCAATAATTGAGATGGCAAAGTTATTCATATTATTATTTGCAATATTGACAATGTCTAGAAGTTCTGTCAAGGAGAGGTTTGGTCACCTAATTGCGCGCCAATAAGGAGAAATCCTTATTGGAAAGCCCCCTCTTTCCTAGGAACGACCTGGTTGTTAAATATTGCGCGTTATAATATTAATAATGAATAAGTTCGTGTTGATTAAAGATGAAATTTATTGTTCCATTGTGTTGGGATTATTAGTGTTTGTGGAAATCGACATTTATTTTGATAATAATTAATGTCTAGAGGTTATATTGGCCAATCGGGTATTCGGGGCACTTTTCGTGTCGGAGTACTAGTCACGGGTTACTATTCAGGGGTTACTATTCACCCGGTTACTATTCACTCTAGTATTGTTCACTCGGGTATTTGGGATACTTTTTGTGTCGCGGTACTATTCACGGGGTACTATTCCCGAAGTAATATTCACCCAAAAAATATATTTCTTTTCGGTCCAAATCATTTTTGAGTACAATATTATTCCATGAGGAGATGTGATAATTTTTCGCACTGCTAGTTGGTTGAAGTTATAATAGTAAATCAATATGGATAGTTGGTTGAAGATATAATAGTAAATCAATATGGACCGTTGGTGGAAAGTTATACTAGTAAATCAATATGGATCATTTGGTTTAAAGTTTTAATAGTAAATCGCATATGAATTTGCTTTTACGTTTTAATAGAAATCAATATGGACCGTTCATGAATTAGTTACTATTCAGTCCATTCTCTTATAAATAGAAGCTCATTCCTTCATTATTTCTTACGAATTCACTGAAACTCTAGAGAGAGAAACTATAGAGAGAAAGAAGAAAAGTATTCTGCTACTTCACTACTCCATTATTCAATTTTTCTAAGGTAAGGGATATTATTTGTTGTACTCATAAGGGGTATTAATCTTTCGTATTCATTAAGAGAGTTATTTTCTTTCAATACTCGTAAGGGTTGTTATTCCATTCTTTATTATTATGTTGGAATAACCTGTCTATGTGAAGTACCGCATACATGGTGATATTCTTCTGTTTATCCATTCTTTATTATTCATTTGAATAACCCTTTCTCATGCGATCTATCGCATGCCTCGGTGAATTTCGTTGTTATTCCATTCTTTATTATTCGTTGGAATAACTCGGTTCGTGCATGCGATCTATCGCATGCTTGTTGAATTCTCGTTGTTATTCCGTTCTTTATTATTCTCGTTGGAACATCCTCGTCTGCAAGCGGATTACGTATTTATGACCTAGTTCCATTCTTTATTAATCTGTTGGAATAACATGTGCATGCGATTATCGATGCCCGGTATGAATTCTATTGTTATTCCATTCTTTATTATTCTGTTGGAATAACCTTTCTGTGCGGATTACGCACGCCTGGTGAATTCTTCTATTATTCAATTTTTTATTATTCTGTTGGAATAATCTATCTATGTGGATTACCGCATGGCGGCAAAAATTCATTTGCGGTTCCATATATTCTATTATACTCAGTTGATTAAAGTTTTGGCTTATATACACCATGAAATTAGTGGAATATCCTTGATATTTGCGCTTCATCCAGTATCTTTTCATGGAAATATTCTTCTTAGCATTCTTGAATTTTACTCCATAAAGTAGTATCATGTTGACAATTTGGACGTTAATGAGTTCAGGATAAATTAACTTATAAATCTTTAAAATTTATTCTTGAACTTGTTTTATTGAATTGTCATCATCCTCATGCTTATATTATGTTGAAAGTCATCTTTGGCTTACGTGCATAGATGGACTTGGTATGATTATGACCAGTGATTATTCGGTATAATCATGACCGTAATGTGACGAATGATGTGGTAAAAGTCCTCATTGGCCTGTAATTCATTGGTGGACAGTTGTTGGTATGATTATGACAAGGGATTATTCGGTATAGTCATGACCATTGATGATTACATGAATATCCTTGGCTGTGGTGCAGGGATGATTCGATTTTATTTATTGTCGAGTCTCGTCGATAAAGTTGATAAAAACTTTTAAATCACGAGAAGATAGTATATTTTATGCTCTACTGACTCTTCTAATGGATTGCTTATTCCGCTGCAGCTTGTTGATCTAAAACTTGTTGTCTATTATATTCTATCGGTTGTTATAATTGTTCAAGGCTATTGATAACTTATTCTCGCATTATCTTAGTCATAATATTTCTTACTGGGCTAGTTGAGCTCACCCTTTCTTTCACTATTCTCTTCAGGAAATGAGAATATAGCTGGGACTAGTCAGGGAATGGATTGATGGTCTAGATGGTTGTATTAGTAGTCATCACTATTCTGTGAAATAGTGTGATAATAAATATATTGAGGGCTTATTTTGAGTTTCAGATAATCGCCAGAAGACAATAATTGTATTAAAACTCACAACTCATGTCAGTATATTTAAGTTTGTATTTGTATTCAAGACCTTATATCTGGCGACCCAAGATGGGTGATGTATACCTGTTTTGGGGGCGTCACATTACCCTTAGGGTTTGACCCTAAGGTTTTGTACAATGATTTTCTAGGATTTATTATTAGGCTAAAAATGGAAATTTAAGCTTTCAAAAAATGTAATTTAGGGTTTCCTAATTACATTAGGTTTTCTAATCACATTGAACTTGGAAACTAAGTTTAAAATTTACAAATTAACATAAAGCTTGCTAAATTAGCGATTAGGGTACCTAATTTAGTAATTATGTTTTCCAATTAGAAATTAGGGTTTCTAATTTATAAATTAGGGCTTTCTAACTAATTTGTTAGGTTTTACCGTAATTAAGTTTGTAATCAATACACTAAAGACTCATACTTAATATTTTAGCTCCCAGATTAGTGTTTTAATATTCCGAATTAGGGTTTCGAATTCCCGAAACTGAAATTAGGGTTTCCAGAGCCATTTTTAGGCTTTCTTAACAGTCGTTAGGGTTTTCTAACTAAACGTCGATATTCTTAATATAACTTTAGGGTTTGTCACTAATATAATTTATCTGGTCAACCCTTGACCCTTAACCACGTACTGTACACATGTATGACCATATACACTTATACACTTAATCCTGGATAATTCTCCAAAAAAATGTTTAAATTCACAAAATTCCTTCCCAAAAATGTCAAATCCATACACTTATTTTCTGTCTAGGTTTATTGTTTAACCTTAATTAATACTTTTAAGATTTTATTAAATTATCCAAATTCTCGGGTTGTCACATTCACCCCTTCTTCTAAAAATTTCGTCCCCAAAATTTACCATACACCTTATACCTTTCATACTCATCACCACATGCTACCCACAACATCACTCACAAGATTTAAAATTTTGAAATCACGTTGAGGAGTTATATAGACCATGAGCTTTCATTTTCGAAAGGGTTTTTATGGAAATTCATCCGTAAACTGTCATATCTTACAGACACAGAGGGTGATTAGCCCGGTATACCCTGTACTGACCATGTACTGCTGGTTGGATTTGTTTCTCGTCACTACCATAGGCACAAAAATTGTGCCTCAGTCTTATCGGATTCCGCACCAAAATAATTCGTTTAGGAAAATTTTCAAAGAACGCTTAGAATTTTCATAATTGTTGGTCTAGCCGAATCAAATAGCATAGACTCGTACCAATAAGAAATTTCAATTGAGATATTAACGTATAGACAAACCCCGTTGGCGAATTAAAATTTTAAAAATAGCTTGAAAATGACGTCTTGATGTCGTACTGTATTAATAGCCCGTTTGAAGATGCCGTCATCGAGTGACTTTGTGATAACACATCATACGATAGTGGAACAACAATTTTTAAATCAAATTCAACACTAAGTATTTATGTATTTACAACTCCATCAACTTTTTATCATCTTTGCATCAGGTTACATAATACATAAGTGATAAATAAAAATATATTTTGATATTTCAAATCATTATCGTCTAGCCGAAACAAGTAGCATAGACTATACTTTAAACAGTTCAAAAATCTTTGCAAATTAGTTTTATCATCTCAACAGGTAACGATGTGCCAGTGGCCCGAAGTCCACACATACACAATGGTTACCAGAAGTTGAGAATAAAAATTCATTTTCAAAAGCACATAGTGCGTATTTAGCTTGACGTAAAAAATTTCGAAGTCTAGCATAGCTAGCTGATTTGGAAAACCTAATGTCTCCACGAATGGTCAATTGCTTAATAATGCATTCCAATTATCCTCAATACTCATTTCACACTTAGTTCTACCCAGTTCGTCTAACTTACCACACTTATGAGTTCAGGAACTTTTCACAATCATTTGAGTTTAAGAACTTGTCATAGTCAGACCTTTGGCATCCATTCGCTGAGGAGTTCATAAACATTTCATATAATTATGAGTCACAAACGTACCATAAGTATGAGTTTTAAGAACTCGTACTTAACCTTATATTCTCTAACTATACCCTACATATATCTCATATATACATGAGAAAAGAATCACCTTCTCAACGTGTATATAGCAAATAAGCGACGACACAAACATTTCAATGATTATCGCATTTTAAACTAAGTGGTTTTTACATCAAGTACAATTTCCCCGCCCATAACAAGGAATCATACAACTCAGCTGCTGATATGAGTCCTCAATTGAAATCCCCACCTAATCTTAACTCCCTTCTCAATACGAATTTTGTTCAATCCGTATTCATAATCCTTTCCTGAATCTGTACAAATTTGTAGTACAACTGACGCACAACAATGTTGCCGTAAAATTTTCAATCATTTGATTGATCCTTATCCCTGCTATAACCTTATCAGATCACCGGCTGATCTCATCGTATATATTACGATTCATTTATATACTATGATCGTTTTGTTTTATGATCTCCTATCCATGTACTTTTAGTCTTTTAGACTCTATCCATTTATCACTACCATTCACCTTTATTATCAGAGTTAGAGAACTCTGTAACTTTATAACTCACCGAGATTCGTCTTTGAATCGTACCGACCCACTAACTCTATTTGAGTTAGTCCTTATCTTAATCACTGCGGTTATTAGTCTAAGGTAATCCTACCCTAGGTTTATAACCTACAACTTTGATATCAACTGTGGGGACCCTAGATCCGGGTCGCAAATCACCGCTAATCTAGTACAATCATTCTATAACTACTACGGAAGATATAAACATAAATTGTTTATACATTAAACTTTACACATTATGCCCAAGGTCGAGAACCTTCACATAATACACAATTCATAACCTAATTGACATACAATGTCATTATCATACATTAATGTCACAATTTTAGCTGCACATATAATCCAAAGCTGGACTTATCTTTGACCTTTCCTTTATCTGACGTATTCGTCCTAATCTGCAATGTTTATCATGATATAACAAGGTTGAGCAACAAGTTTTCCCAGCAAGTTTAAGTTCAATAAAGAATATATCATGATTGAAAGAATTGAAAAACAAGCTGGCTAACATTCAACAATATATACATTGTGAACAAACATGAACAAATTTTCATAGCTAAACGAACATGAACATGAACAACTGTATCTAGACGAAATGGTAATGAAGGTGATCAGCCTTACATACTTGATGAACACATGCAATATGCACAGAGTGCGATTCAACAATTCGTAGACATGGTATAATCAACAATGATTAACCACAAACATATTTTATAATATCAACTCGGGGTCGAGTTAGAGAAAACTTGCACAATGATGGAGTAAGGGAACTTACCTGAATCACTGATTATAGCTACGCGGTATATATAACTTTATTTAAAGACCTAATATAAATAATATCGATATACAAATTAGAATAATATCATCAACGTATAATACCGTTATATATAATTATAAAATAACCTAAACATATAACCTTATCAGCCTATACAGCACAAAAGACCTAACCTCAAGTTAAACTTTTATAGTAAGAGTCAAGTTCGGTACAATTCTGACATCCCGTTTGCCTAATCGGACAATTATCGAGTCTAAGTTCAATTAAACTCTGCCTAACACTTAACAATTATCTTAGATAATTTATTATCCAGTCAAAGTAATTTTTTAAAGGCTCATAATAATTTTCAAGTAATTATTATCCTTTAATATGATTTTTCAATCATTAATATCGTATTTAAATGATTTAAATACCACTTAATTCCTTTATCATTAATATTTATTTAATATCAAATATTAATGAAATAATCAACATAATATTATAAAGTATTTATAATATCTCAAAGCATTTTAATACTTTAATTTCTCATTTATATGATTTTTAAAAATTTAAATACATTATCTAATAATTGCCTTAATATTAAAATATTAATGTTTTTCATGACAAAAAGAACAAAAGTTATATTTTATAATTTAAAATATTTTTATAACATTTAAATCATTTTTAAATGATTTTTAAATCATTAATTTTTTTTTCCATAATTTATTTAATATAATTATTAGATAAATCAATCACTTTATCAATATTAATTTACTAATTAAATTCATCACAAAATATTAAAAATTCATTAGAAATAACTAAAAATATTTTCTTATACCATAATATAATTTTAAATGATTTTCAAATATTAAAATCATTTAGAAGTAAATTTTTATTATAATAATTAAATAAATTAAATACAATTAATATTCTAAAAATATTAAATATTAATGAAATATATTCAAAATAATTAAAAACCCATTTTAGGCTTTAAAATATTTTTTAGGAATTTATTATGTATTTTTCATAATTAAAAACTATTTTTCTCTAATTATTTAATAAAATAATTAATTTTGTAAATAAACTGTCACTAAAGGGTTCCTATAGCGACATAACCATTGCTATAGGTTTTCTTGGGTGTTCTTGAGCCTGCCCAGATCTTCAAACTCAGTTCGCAAGGTAGGTAGTTTGACCACCCATAAATTCATGATTATAAGGTTTCTAGGCAACTTGATATGTTATACATGTAGTATTTGTTACGCCCCCAAAATATGTATTCATCACCCATTCTGAGTCGCCAAATACATGATACAAAATTCAAATACAACTTAATTATACAATTGTCGTGTAAAATACGACAAAACATAAGCTGAGAATTTTAATACGAATAATGTCTTCTAGACAGTATTCAAACTCAAATGGAGTCCTTATTACATTTATTATCACACTATTTCACTGAATAGTGAGGACTACTAATGCAAACATCTGGATCGTCACTCTGTTTCCCGGCTAGTCCTAGCTATATTCTCATTTCCTGAAGAGAACAATGAAAACAAAGGTTGAGCTCAACTAGCCCAGTAAAAAATATTATGACTAAGATAATGAAGAATAAATTATCGTTAGCCTTCAACAATGTTAAACTGATAAAATATAATAAACATCAAGTTTAACTGCAGCGGAACAAGAAATCCATTAGAAGAGTCAAGTAGAGCATGATATCTACTTTCTTCTATGATTTAAAAAGTTTATCATCAATTTTATCGCTGAGACTCAAATTAATAAATAAACCACATCATCGAATCATCCCTGCATTACGGGCCAATGATATTCGTGTAATCATCAATGGTCATGATTATACCGAATAATCCTTACTCATATTCACACCAACAACTGTCCATCAATGCACTACAGGCCAATGAAGATTTTTTACCACATCATTTGTAACATTACGGTCATAATTATACCGAATAATCCCTGGTCATAATCATATTAATCAATAGTACATCTATGCACGTAAGCCACATATGACTTTTATCACAATATAGGCATGAGGATGATGGCAATGATATAAGAATTCAATTAAAAGAAAGCAAAGGATAAATTTTTAAAGATTTATAACTTAATTTATCAAGAATTCAATAATGTCCAAATTGTCAACATGATACTGCTTTGTGGAATAAAATTCAAGAATAATATTGTATGAAAAATAATTTGGACAACAAAGAAATCAATTTTTGTCATGAATAGTTCCATAGGTGAATAGTACCTGAGTGAATAGTACCCCATGAATAGTACTTCGGGAATAATACCCCGTGAATAGTACTTTGTGAATAGTACTCGTGAATAGTACTTTGTGAATAGTACCCGTGAATAGTACCTCATGAATAGTACTTTTTGAATAGTACCATAAAAATGAATACTAATCATAGACAGTACTCCGACATGAAAAGCTTAAAATTTAACAAGAATGTGCAGAAAATATCCTTGTGAAACGATACTAGATGAAGCGCAAATTTCAAGGATATTATACTAATTTCACGGAGTATAGAAGCAATACTTTAACAACATGAGGGTATAATCAGGAATACGAGATGAAATAATATTACTCACATACTACAGAGTATGGAAGAAAATATTATTCCTATGAATATTGAACAAAATAATATCTCTTACCTCTGAAGAAGACTGGATACTGGAATAGTGAGGTAACAGACTTCTCTTCTTCTTTCTCTCTATAGCTTCTCTCTCTATAATTGCTCTTGTGAGTCTTAGTGAATTTGTGAGAATGAAAGAAGAATGAGCTTCTATTTATAAGAAAATATAGTTTCGATAATTGTACGTTTTGGGGCTCGAAATATTACAACATAATACCTTCATCTTTTCCTTCATTTTTAATTTAGTCCTGCAAGTATTATCAAACTTGCACCACCTCCCCTAATAGTACATCATGCGAATCAATAATACATTCATGTGAATCAATAGTTCTTTACATGTGAAAAAAATAATTATAGTATAGTACCTTCATCCATACCTCCATTTTAAATTTAGTCATGCAAGTATTAACAATCTTGCACCACCTCCCCTAATAGTACATGCATATGAATCAATAGTACACATATGTGAACACATAGTTATAAGCATGTGAATTAATAGCAATTAAATGCTCATTTATCCAATTAATTACCCGATTGGTCAGTATAACCTCCAGACATCAATTATTATCGGAATAGGTGTCGATTTTCATTAACACTAATAATCCCAACACAATGGAACTATCAATTTCATCTTTAATCAACACAAACTTATTCATCATTAATATTATAACTCACAATATTTAACAACCAGATCATTCCCAGGAAAGAGGGGGCTTTCCAATAAGGATTTCTCCTTATTGGCTCGCAATTAGGTGACCAAACCTCTCCTTGACAGAACTTTCTAGACATTGTCAATATTGCCAATAATAATATGAATACCTTTGTCGTCTCAATTATTGATTTAATAATATAAAATATTATGCAGATGATACTGTGACAATAATTGAATCAATAATATGAGAGATATTATGCAACAATTACTGTAGCAATATTTGAGTATAACTAACTGACTTCTCACGTAAGCATCAATAATCAATATCGTGCTACTACTTAACCAACGCCAGCGACATTACTATACTTTTACCACCGGGTAGTTCAATAGTTTAACGATAAAACTTTCGCCGTTATTTTTATAAAAAGATAATTATGTTGTTTTCTAACTACGACAATACTTCCGTTGTGGGGTCCACCAATGATTATGCCATCGTGCGAATATTCCCTATGAAACGAATATTCCCCGACCAATCAAATATTATATAACCACTTGCTTACTTTGAAATATTTGTAAATAATACCCATAACTATAACATTATATCAAATCCACACCATAATATTTAAAAATATATTTCGAGAAAAATTACTCTTTATTTATAAAAGTTGGGGTCTTACAGTATTTATGTAATACTAAAACTTTAAACAACTTTTATGGCCATACTACATCAGATCAATGAGATATAGGCCTCACAAATTCATGTCAGAGATGTTCTTCATTTCTGGGTTTTCCAGAAATGAAGAACAGTTCGAGGGGTTACTTTCTAGGTATTGGATCTTTGATTTCCAGTCTTGCTTAGTGTAATCTAGTGGTTCCATTATGTAGAAAAGATGTCAGGGTACCATTCTGACGCCCCCAAAATAGGTATACATCACCCATCTTGAGTCACCAAATTCATGGTTCAAAATTCAAATACAACTTAATTATACAATAGTCGTGTAAAATACGAAAAAACATAATCTAAGAGTTTTAATAAGAATATTTTCATCTAGACAATATCCACACTCAATGGAGTCCTCATTACATTTATTGTCACACTATTTTATAGAATAGTGAGGACTACTAAAACAACCATTTGGACCGTAAATCCGTTCCCCGACTCGTCCTGGCTATATTCTCATTTCCTGAAGAGAACAATGAAAGAAAGGGTGAGCTCAACTAGCCCAGTAAGAAATATTATGACTAAGATAATGCAGAATAATATATCGTTAGCCTTCAACAGTGTTAAACTAATCAAATATAACAAACATCAAGTTTAACTGCAGCGGAATAAGCAATCCATTAGAAGAGTCAAGTAGAGAATAAAATCTACTATCTTCTATGATTTAAAAGGTTTTTTATCACTTTTATCGCTGAGACTCAGCTTAATAAATAAACCACATCATCCCTGCACTACGACCAAGGATATTCATTAGTATCACGACCATAAATTATCCATGCACTATGGGCCAAGGATATTCGTGAATTCATCAATGGTCATGATCATGCCAACAACTGTCCATCAATGCACTACGGCCAATGAGGACTTTTACCACATCATTTGTAACATTACGGTCATGATTATACCGAATAATCCCTAGTCATAATCATACCAAGTCCATCTATGCACTACAGGCCACAGATGACTTTCAACATATTATAAACATGAGGATTATGACAATTGTGATGCCCCCAAAATAGGTATACATCACCCATCTTGAGTCGCCAGATACATGGTACAAAATTCAAATACAATTTAATAATACAACTGTCGTGTATAATACGACAAAACATCAACTGTGAGTTTGAATACAAATATTGTCTACTAAAGAGTATACAAACTCAAAAGGAGTCCTCATTACAATTATTATCACACTATTTCACAGAATAGTGAGGACTACTAATACTATCATCTGGTCCATCACTCCGCTCCCGACTAGTCCCAAATTTATATTCTCATTTCCTGAAGAGAACAGTGAAAGAAAGGGTGAGCTCAACTAGCCCAGTAAGAAATATTATGACTAAGATAATGCATAATAATTTATCGTTAGCCTTCAACAGTGTTAAACTGATACAATATAATAACTATCATGCGGAACAAGCAATCCATTAGAAGAGTCAAGTAGGAAATAAAATCTACTATCTTCTATGATTTAAAAGGTTTTTCATCACTTTTTATCGTTGGGACTCAAATTTTAATAAATAATCCACATCATCGAATCACCCCGCACTACTACCAAGGATATTCTTTAAGTATCACGACCATGAATTATCCACGCACTACTACTAAAGATAATCATGTTTTCATCAACTATTCCCGATCATGCCATAAAATAATTCATCTTTGCACTATGGCCAAAGAGAATCCATAGCCATAATCATACCAAAATCGCCCATCAATGCACTACGGGCCAATGAGGACTTTTTCCACATCATTTGTAACATTACGGCCATGATTACACCGAATAATCTCCTCGGTCATAATCATACCAAGTCCATCTATGCACTATGTGCCACGTACGATGACTTTCAAAAAAATATAAACATGAGGATGATGACAATGATATAAGAATTCAATAAAACAAGTTCAAGAATTAATTTATTCAGAACTAATAACGTCCAAATTGTCAACATGATATCGCTTTTGTAGAGTAAAATTCAAGAATGCTCGTAAGAATATTTCCATGAAAAGATATTGGATGAAGCGCAAATATCAAGGATATTCCACTAATTTCATGGAGTATAGAAGTCAAAACTTTAACCAACCGAGTATAATAAAGAATGGAATAACAAAAGAAATCACCATGCATGCAGATTCAGATGATAAAAGTTATTCCAACAGTAATAATAATAATTAACGGAACGTCGCATGCATGTGAAAGCAAGCAATAATAAAGATGTTTCAATGTAATAATAAAGAACGGAATAATAACATAAATCACCATGCATAATATACTTCATGACAGACAAAGTTATTCCAATGTAATAATAATAAAAAGACGGAACCAGTCCCACGTAAAACGCATGTATAAGAATATTCCAATGTAATAATAATAAAGAAGCGGAATCAGTCCCAAGTAAAACGCATGCATAAACAAGATATTCCAAAGAATAATAATAAAGAATGGAATAATGTAAGAATTTCACCAAGTATAGGTATCCCACATGATACAAAAGTTATTCCAATGTAATAATAAAGAATGGAATAATGTAAGTTCTCTTCATGAATAAGAAAGAAAGAATACCCCTTATAACTACAAAAAATAATATTCCCTACCTTAAGAAGAAGAGTACTGGATATATGAATAGTGAAGTAGCAGAATACTTTTCTTTTTTCTATCTATAGTTTATCTCTCTAAAGTTTCAGTGAATTCGTAAGAAATAATGAATAAATGAGCTTTTATTTATAGAAAAATGGACTGCATAGTAACTAACTCATGAACGGTCCAGATTGATTCACTTTAATCTGACGATCCATATTTAAAGCAAAATCTTTTAAATAAAATATAATATATTCTATTTATAATCTAATAAAACGAATAACTTTATAAAAGATTTTACTATGCAAAACTGCATGCATAAAACAAATATAAAAATATAATATATTCTAATATTATCTAATAATAAAATAGATAACTTTATAAAAGTATTTTGTTTTATATAAAAGATTTTTTTATACAAAAACACTATATAGCACTATGCAACACTATGCATAATAAAATATAATATATTCTATTTATGTAATATCTTTATATAAAGTATTCGCTTTTTATAAAGATTAATAATACCAATAAAACAATAAAAAAAACCGAAGTGACTTATCACGTAAGCATCAATAATCAATACCGCAAAGCTACTATGCAACCAACGCCAGACATTCATTTTTACTTTTACTACCGAGTAGTTCAACATAGATTAACTGTAAAACTTCCCCCGTTATTTTCATAAAATATTTTGTCGTTTTCTCAATCGATAATAATTCCATTGTGGGGTCCACCAATGATTGTCTTGTCATTGCATCTAATATTCCCCGATAAAACAAATATTCCCCACCAATCGAATATAATATATAACAACTTTCACACTTTTGCAAAATTTATAAATACTACCCACAACTATAACATTATATCAAATCCACACCATAATATTCAAAAAAATATTTCGAGAAAATTAAATCTTTATTCATAAAATCTGGGGTCTCACAATCTCCCTCCTTATGAAATTTTCCCTCAAAATTTACGACGTATTCGGTATGCGTCAAGAGGTGAGGATACCTCGACTTCATTTCAAATTCTAACTCTCGAGGTATAACCTTTGAGCGTCGAATATGATCCTTCTTATCCAAGATGTTAACACGTATCTCCTCATACGTTAAATCTTCTGCTATCTCGTCCGGTTCTAAATTAATAATGTGGTTCGGGTCGTCCACATATTTACGTAACATCGACATAAAAAAAAAACGTTATGAACACGCAACATACTTGGTCAGAAACGAGTCTATAAGCCACGCTCCTACTTCATCGAGGATTTCAAATGGCCAATTAAATCGAGGGTTGAGATTTCTCTTCTTCGATTTTTGTTTCTAGAATAACGCCCTCTCGAACCTTCTTCTTCACATTCATCGCCTCCGAGTATGTAGCTTGAGTGACTTTAACTTTATCGATTAAAGTCGATTCTACTCAGATCGTTATATTGGGTTATCTTCACATGGGTTCATCATTTGTAAGTCGCACTTCTTTTTGTTAACAACATCGACTCAGTAACGATCGATTTTCTACTCAACGCGTCGCCCTACCACATTCGCACTTCCACGATGATATTGAATGGTACGATCGTAATCTTCAACAACTCGAGCCAACGTCTTTGGCGCATGTTACGCTCATTTTAGTTGAAGAAATATTTAAGGGTTTTAGAAATGGGTTTTTAAGATCGGGGTCAATACAAAATTTGATTTCACGCCTAGGGTAGGCTAAGAAGTCTTCAAGAATACGTTAGAAAATTTATTAACAATAGAAATATCATTCAAAATCGTGAATCTCATCCAAGACTTGGATAACACGTCACATTGATACCTATTAACTTGCCATCGTTATTCACAACGCCGCCTACGTAAAAAGTTCGCTTTGCAGCATTCCACACAAGGAAGTCAACAACGAAAGGACCGAGGCTCTTTACTTATGGCTTGATATGACAATGATTGACTTTAGTGGTTTGGTTGCTTGAAATTTGCATAACAAAGTTGGTTAGAGTATGAAAGCTAACAACCTTACAAAAAGCATGATGAGTAGTTAACCAATCGATTCCTAAAATCACATCAAAGGCAAGTATTTTCAAAGAGATACGATCGACATGTGTAACGTGAAAGTGTTGATTTGAACAAGATTTATAAATAGTGGAGGTAACGAAGGAAGGTTTCTCCCAACAGATATATCAAAGTCTAACTTCTCCTGAGTTAACTTCAAACATTGAACACAACTAGGTGAAATAAAAGAGTAAGTAGAACCCAGATTTAACACAGATAGACTTCACAAGAGTTTATGACTAACATACCCGTGATAATTTTATTCAGATTCGTCGTCACCAAAAAAAAATGCTCTTTCTTAAACTACCGGCTTTGGCTTGTCTGGGACATCCTTTGGCATCACTATCCCAACTAGAATTGACTTCACCATACGACAAAATCGAGCTAGGTGACCTTCTCTTCCACAATTAAAACACGTTTTGGATTGTTGCGTACAGTTTGGACGGATGTGTCCCTCCTGTCCGCATTTGTAACATACGACTGGTGGTAATTCTTCTTCCTTTGAAATAGGTGCTGGTGCCGATGTCTTTACGTCATTGTTGAACCTTCTCTTCTTGAAATGTCCATTCTTATTGTTTTGACCATGATTACCACTGAAGTGGTTACCATTTCTGGCATGTTGATTCCCTCCATGCTTATTGTCACCGCTTTGATGATTGTTATCACCAGAGATTATCATTTTTTGGCTTACGCTCTCTTTTGGTTTGGTTGACTCATTATCGCGCCCACTAATCGAGCCCTATTTACAACATCGAATACAAACACGCTTTATGAGAGATAAGATATCGACGTATCTCCGTTTCAAACCTCTTAAAAACATCCGCGTCATTCTCTCTTCATTATCAACCAAGTGGGACGCAAATCGGACAACTCAAAAACTTGGCTTCAGATCGCGACATACTGGCCATGTTGTTTTGCTCCAACTTGATAAATTCCACCTCCTTCATGTGACGAATGCTTTTGAAAGAAAGTACTCATCATTGAATGCCTTCGAACTTCTCCCAAGACATCTTGAAAGGCCAGTCGGGTAACGCTTTTATAGATTCCCACCAAGTGATTACCTCTTCACGTAACATAAAGGTGGCAAAGGAACCTTTGCTCTCTGAGCATCCCAAGACATCAAATATCTTGGTGATCCGCTTTAACCACGCTCCACCTTAAGTGGTTCCGCTTTCCCAAAAACTCCGATGGTCCCAACTCGAATTGAATTGCTTAGCGGTGACCAACCGTGGGTTGCCATTGTTTCTCTCTGCATTATGAACAGGAGCCGTCTTTCACCGATGTTGCATAATTCTAAAAGCTCCTAAACGCGTCTCATCGTTTCGTCAATCGATTGATCGGTGTTGTTGTTTATGGAGGATTATCGCCATCCCGTTGCATATTCTCCTCGATTATCGATCTGTGGAGAATCAATAGCCTATTGTGCTCCATTGCTTATCTCAACATTTTTTAGATGCCATTTTCAAATACCGCCACAAAACAAGGGTTAATTAACATATCACATATTATCTCTATACTCGACCGACCAATTAAATATCAAATAAACTTAGGTAGGTCATACTACAAGAAATTCCCTCTCTCCCTCCTAGTTCTAGTCTCACATCTTAGCCAGGATCATATCCCTAAGCTTTGATACCAACCGTGACGCCCCAAAATTAGGTATACATCACCCATCTTGAGTCGCCAGATACATGGTATGTAATTCAAATACAACTTAATAATACAAATTGTCAGTACAATACGACAAAACATAAATCGTGAGTTTGAATACAAATATTGTCTACTAGAGAGTATACAAACTCAAAAGGAGTCCTCATTACAATTATTATCACACTATTTCACGTAATAGTGAGGACTACTAATGCTATCATCTAGGACCATCACTCCGCTCCCCGACTAGTCCCCGCCTATATTCTCATTTCCTGAAGAGAACAATGAAAGCAAAAGGGTGAGCTCAACTAGCCCAATAAGAAATATTATGACTAAGATAATGCAGAATAATTTATCATTAGCCTTCAACAATGTTAAACTGATATAATATAATAACTATCAAGTTTAACTGCAGCGGAACAAGCAATCCATTAAAAGAGTCAAGTAGAGAATAAAATCTACTATCTTCTATGATTTAAAAGGTTTTTCATCACTTTTATCACTGGGACTCAGCTTAATAAATAATCCACATCATCGAATCACCCCTGCACTACGGCCAAGGATATTCTTTAGTATCACGACCATGAATTATCCATACACTACGGCTTAAGATAATCATGTTTTCATCAACGGTCCTGATCATGCCATAAAACAATTCATCTTTGCACTACGGCCAAAGAGAATCCATAGCCATAATCATACCAAAAACTGTCCATCAATGCACTACGGGCCAACGAGGACTTTTTCCACATCATTTGTAACATTACTACTACATGATTACACCGAATAATCTCTCGGTCATAATCATACCAAGTCCATCTATGCACTATGTGCCATATATGACTTTCAAAAAAAATATAAACATGAGGATGATGACAATGATATAAGAATTCAATAAAAACAAGTTCAAGAATTAATTTATTCAGAACTAATAACGCCCAAATTGTCAACATGACATCGCTTTGTAGAGTAAATTCAAGAATGCTCGGAAGAATATTTCCATGAAAAGATATTGGATGAAGTGCAAATATCAAGGATATTCCACTAATTTCATGGAGTATAGAAGTCAAAACTTTAACCAACCGAGTATAATAAAGAATGGAATAACAAAAGAAATCACCATGCACGCGGTACTTTCATATATAAAGTTATTCCAATGTAATAATAATTAATCGGAACTGTGTCACATAAAAAGCACAAACATGATGTTCCAAATGTAATAATAAAGAACGGAATAATAAACAAGAAATCACCATGCATGCGGTATTCAGCATATACAAAGTTATTCCATGTAATACTAATAAAGACGGAACCAGTCCAACAGTAAAACGCATGCATGCATGAGGATATTCCAATGTAATAATAATAAAGACAAAACCAGTCCCACAGAAAAAGCATGCATATGTAATAAAGATATTCCAATGTATTAATAATAAAAGAATGGAATAATGTAAGAATTTCACCAAGTATAGGTATCCCGCAGATACAAAGTTATTCCAAATGTAATAATAAAGAATGGAATAACATAAGTTCTCTTCATGAATAAGAAAGAAAGAATACCCCCTACGAAAGTACAACAAATAATATTCCTACCTACCTTAAGAAAGAAGAGTATCTTGGATATATGAATAAGTGAAGAAGTAGTAGAATACTTTTCTTCTTTCTCTATATAGTTTCTCTCTATAGAGTTTTCAAAGTGAATTCGTAAGAAATAATGAATGAATGAGCTTCTATTTATAGAAAAATGGATCGTGATAAGTAACTAACTCATGAATGGTCCAGATTGATTTACTTTAATCTCGACTATCCATATTTAAAGCAAAATCTTTTAAATAAAATATAATATATTCTATTTATAATCTAATAAAACGAATAACTTTATAAAAGATTTTACTATGCAAACACTACGCAGCACTATGCAAACACTATGCATAATAAAATATAATATATTCTAATTATTGTCTAATAAAAATGATAATTTTATAAAAGTATTACATTTTATATAAAAAGATTTTTTACTATGCAAAATACTACGCATATGCACTACGCAGCACTATGCAACACTATGCATAATAAAATATAATATATTCTATTTATAGAATAACTTTATAAAAGTATTTCGCTTTTATTACATTAATAATACATTAATAAAAATAAAAAAACCGAGTGACTTATCACGTAAGCATCAATAATCAATAACGTGTGCTACTACGCAACCACGCCAGACATCGCATTTCTTTTACTACCGAGTAGTTCAACAAGATAATTCTAAAACTTTCGCCGTTATTTTCATAAAATATTTTTGTCGTTTTCTCAATCAGATAATAATTCTATTGTGGGGTCCACCAATAATTGTGCCGTTGCACGAATATTCCCTGATAAAAAAAATATTCCCCGACCAATCAAATATAATATGACAACTTGCAAACTTTGTAAAATTTATAAATACTATCCACAACTATAACATTATATCAAATCCATACCATAATATTCAAAAAAATATTTCGAGAAAATTAAATTTTCATTCATAAAAACTGGGTCTCACAACATTTCCACAATTTAATAAGGAATAAATACGAAGGATCATTCACCATGCATGCGATAGATCAAGATGTACATGTTATTCCAATGAATAATAAAGAATGGAATAACAAAAGAATTCACCGTACATGCGATAATCGCATGCATGACTTATTCCAATGTAATAATAAAGAATGAAATAACAAAAGAATTCACCAGGCATGCGATAGATCGCACAGACAGGTTATTCCAACAGAATAAAAAAGAATGGAATAACAAAAGAATTCACCAGGCATGCGATAGACCGCACAGACAGGGTATTCTAATAGAATAATAAAAAATGGAATAACAAAAGAATTCACCGAACATTCGATAGACCACACGGACAGGTTATTCCAACAGAATAATAAAGAATGGAATAATAACCCTTACGAGTATTGAAAGAAAATAACTCTCTTCATGAATACGAAAGAAATAATGCCCTTACCTTAGAAGAAACTGGATACTGGAATAGTGAGGTAGCAGACTTCTCTTCTTCTTTCTCTCTATAATTTCTCTCTATAATAATTGCTCTTGTGAGATTTAATGAATTGGTGAGAATGAAAGAAGAATAAGCTTCTATTTATAGGAAAATATAGTTTCGATAATTGTACATTTTGGGGCTCGAAATATTACAGTATAATACCTTCCTCTTTTTTGTCATTTTTAATTTAGTCATGCAAGTATTATCAATCTTGCACCACCTCCCCTAATATTACATGAATGTGAATCAATAGTACACACATTTGAACACATAGTTATAAGCATATGAATTAATATCAATTAATTCCTCATTTATTCGGTTAATTACCCGATTAGTCAATATAACCTCTAGACATCAATTATTATCGAAATAGATGTCGATTTCCACTAACACTAATAATCCTAACACAATGAAAATATCAATTTCATCTTTACTCAACACGAACTTATTCATCATTAATATTATAACTCATAATATTTAACAACCAGATCGTTCCCAGGAAAGAGGGGGCTTTCTGATAAGGATTTCTCCTATCGGGCACGCAATTAGGTGACCAAACCTCTCTTCGATGTAACTTTCAGACATTGTCAATATTGCAAATAATAATATGAACAACTTTGTCGCCTTAATTATTGATTTAACAATATAAAATATTATGCGGATGATCTTGTGACAATAATTGAATCAATAATACGAGAGATATGATGCAACAATTCATCAGTAGTAATAATTGAGTATAAACCGAGTGACTTCTCACGTAAGCATCAATAATCAATACCGTGTGCTACTATGCAACCAATGCCAGACATCGTATTTCTTTTACCACCGGGTAGTTCAACAGCTTTAACTCAGAAACTTTCACCGTTAGTTTTATAAAAGATAATTTCGCTGCTTTTTTAACTACGACAATACTTCCGTTGTGGGGTCCACCAATGATTGTGCCATCGTACGAATATTCTCTGTTAAAACTAATATTCCCCGACCAATTGAATATTATATAACCACTTGCTTACTTTGCAAAATTTGTAAATCATACCCACAACTATTACATTATATCAAATCTACACCATAATATTCAAAAATATATTTCGAGAAAAATTAATCTTTATTCATAAAAGTTGGGGTCTTACAACCATTCTATAACATTAGATCTACATAACAACATCATTAAATGAAGATTTTAGATGGTCAAAGTACTGGGCAAAAAACTGACTTTGAAGATTTCTGGGTTGCCCAAAATCTTCTTTCGGCAGTTTTGTCAACCCTACTTTGACAATCATTTCCTTTGATTCTGTGTAGGATCTAAGGATTCTAGAGGCATGGATCGATAGTACTCATGTCAGGTAACACAAATCAGACACTAATATGACATTAAAACTTAAACACGGTAAGATCTAAGACCTAAAAAATGGTTGTCGGAGTTTTTTGGATAATCTGGGTTACCCCGAATTCCATTTCCATGATCGGTCAACCCTGTTTGACTACTAATAACTGGAGATCTAGACATGGTATGGATGTGATTCCACTTCCAGTCTACTCTCCTCATGACAGAGAACATATCTATAACTTAAAACACAACTAATCATTAACACCCAAGGATCTATGACCCCTAACATTAGGCTGTCAGAACATAAATTAGGGTTCATAGATCTGTTTTGAAAACTTGATTTTCGTTCCTCTAGATGATATGGATCTAGGATGTAACAACCTAGATCACTAAATAACACCCTAATACACAATTTAAAACAATAAATCCTAACATATAACATAAATTACATGATTTCCATAATTTAGGGTTTATACCTCTTTCTAGTTTTGATCTTGAATATGATCATCATGATCTGTTCTTGAGATGCTATGGATCATTCTAGGGATTGGTCTTCTTAATATTTTTGGAAGTCTACAGAGAGAAAGTGTTGGTTGAGTGTTTGTGAAAAAATTAGCCCACTTTTTGAATTTTCTCTCTCTTTAATCTATAAATCTTATAAGTGTAATGTATAAGGTTGAGATGAAATGGCTGATTGCTGTGATTTAAGGCACATGGAGTATATAAAGTTGGTTTACTAACTCAATTTTGGCAATATATACAAGTTACCTTCAATAATGCAAGAATGGTAATTTGGACTTTTTGCTTTCAAATTTAATGGCATTTAAGTAATCTTGGCTAACCCTTAGGGTTTGACCCTTTGTGACACCCCCAAATCCGGGTTACCTGACCCCCGAGTTTGGTATTCACAATCCACAATATAATAACATCTAACTACCCATTTAAATATAAATAGGAATATATAACTCATTAATATAAGTTGTTAATACATATGTCCCAGGTTTGCTAACCTTAAAATTACTAACATACCCCTTAGATAAACAAAAAGGGTTTACAAATACAACATAATAATAAGTTCTTTACAACTACTCCAACATCTTGCCTTTGCCTTTGATCTTCTTTGACCCGCTGGCCTCTTCGTTCCTAGCTGAAATGTTTTATTTATAGCAAGGGTGAGCAACAAGTTTTCCCCGCAAGTTAAGACATACAATAAATGTATACGAATCAATAAGAACAGACTATCTAGTTTGATAGAATGAAACCAAAGTTCGGGGAACTTTGAAATAGCTGAACAAATCGTTAATCAATAACAAGTCTTCTCGTATTCTAGGCAACACAATAATTTGATAATGAAAGAGTACAACGCTTTCAATATTTCTACGATATTCTATTGAGTAATCAAGAATCAATTCTACGCAATAACAAAGCGGAATGTTTTCCAGATTTATGCTGAGTGATCAAACAAGATCTAGAACTTCCATCTTCTCGGGTATCTATCAAAGATTTACTTTGATACATACGCAGGAGTATCAGATAACCATAAATATTAAATCATATCCCTCTGCAAGTACTTAGAGCCGACAAACTCCTTGTACCTTATATTATGCATAATACTTAACAGTGCGCAATGGTCGAATATACGACCTAAAATGTTCCCTTTATATAAAAGGTTGTTTTTCTCAGTCTCAGAATCAAGATTTTGATTAAACAACGAAATACTGTGATTTTAAATTCTAGTTACTTCTTGATCTAGTTGAAATAATTGGCATCGATCTGTTAATAATAATTGAATTCTCTTCTCGAACCTATTAAGTTTTAACAAATGTTCGTCTAGTCCAAAATAATTGGCTAAGACATTTCTCAACATAATTTGACAATAAACAGGAATTATCTGTACTGTCAATATGAGCTTCTACGAATTTAAATATCCAACAACAATTATTCTACGAATATATTTTCAGAATTAGTAATTCAATTTGAATTATTAAATATGCACTAACTGCGAATAATCAACAATAAATCCCTGGACGTGGTATAATTAACAATAATTAACCACTATAATAATTGAACAATATTAACTCAAGGTTGAGTTAGGAAACTTGCCTTCTGCGTTGATTACAGCTACACAATAAACTTATATGCTTTCGTAAGACCTATAACCAATAGTATCGGTCTCACAATTAGCACAATATTTCATAACACGTAACACTGTAATCCACACTCAATCTTCTCCTATACACATTACCACATAGTCACATTAGTGTTTATAACCTATATAAACACTTAACAAATCTAACTAGTTCGGTCTGGTTGGACTTCAGTCCATTCTCGGTGTTTTGGTCACCTTATCCGATAATTAACACATTGATTGTCAATTAAACTTGGTCTCTAAGCTTCAATATTAATTTAGATAAGTTATATATCATTTATAATATTTTTCAAAAGCTTTTAATAATTTATAAATAATTATTATGATTTATAATAATTTTTCAAACACTTAAATCATTTTTAAATGATTTAATTATCAAATAATCTTATTATCATTAATATTTAATAATATAAGAAAATTAATGTTATAGTTGTCAAAATATTAAAGTTATTATTAATAACTTCAAATATTTTTAAATCATCAATATTCTACTTAAATGATTTTTAAAATAATTAAAATTATTTTTAATCATCACCATTAATATTTAAATATTAATGTAATTATTATCAAAATATTAAAAGTCATTATTTATAACTTAAAATATTTTTAAAACATTTATTTTCTCATTTTAAATGATTTTTAAATCAATAAAACCATTTTTAATTCATTTATTTAATTTAATAAATAAATAATATAATATCATTAATATTAACTTATTAATGAGAATTCTCCAAAAATATTGAAAATTATATTTTATAATTCAAAATATTTTCTAACACTTTATTCTTATTTAAAATGATTTTTAAATCAATAAAATTATTTTTAACTTATTTATTTAATTTAATAATTAAATAAATCTAATATCATTAATATTAAATTATTAATAAAAATTCTCTAAAAATATTAAAAGTTAAATTTTATAACTCAAAATATTTTTAAATACATTATTCTTATTTAAAATGATTTTTCATAATATTAAATCATTTTTCTCTAATTTATTTAACACACTAATTAAATAAATTAAATATAATTAATATCCAAATAATTATAAATATTAATGAAAAATGTCCCAAATAATTAAAAGTTATTTTTCAGAATTTAAAATGATTTTTAAAATTTTAGTAATTTTTATAATTTATTTCTATTTTTAAATAATTTCCGGAATATTCAGAAAATAAAATAAATAAAACCGTCTCTAAAGCCTATAGCGACACTTGTCTGTCGTCTTAGGTGTTCTTGAGCTCAAGAACACTGTCAGATCCGAGTTCAAGGTGGCTCGTTTGACTGTCTTTAATTCCCAATATAACATGTTTCTGGGCAATTTCGAACTATGACCTTGTATTGTTTAGGTAACACTACAAGAATCAACCATCATCAAAGACATAACATTACCCAGATGTAAGATCAAAGCCCTCAAACTCACTGTCAGAGTGTTTCTGGGTTTTCCCAGAAACCCAGCAATTTGAGTGGCCACTTTCTAAATTATTTTTCTATACATTCCAGTCATGATTCATGTAATATAATGGTTCAAGTATGAATTCCTTATGTCAAGGAACATTACTAAAGCAACGAATCAGTCTAACAACAAAACACTAGCCAGATTTAGCTCGGTCAAACATGGTCAGAAAGTTGTGTTCTTCCAGTTTCTGGAAATTCCAAAAACGCTAAGTCATGGCCGTCTGGCCTAGTTTGACCATCTACCCTGTTCCATCTGTTGATGTTTTAAAAGGCCTAAAGACTCAGATCTATAGTCTATTATACAAGCTACAACATGGTGACCATAAAATTTATCAAAACACAAAAAACTGTCAGATATCAGGCCAACAAAACGTTGCCAGACGGTGTTCATGCAATTATGGGTTGCCCAGAAATGGACTGGTCAACGTTGGTCAACGAGTTTTGACCGTTAATAAAATGAAATCTAGACATCTAATGACGCTTATTCCACTTGCAGATGAAAGAACACATACCAGGCTACATGTAACAACTTTAAAACAACAAAAATAGTAAACGACCAATGATCTGTGGCCACTGACATTTCTTGTTAGACCACAAAAATTGCTCAAGAACAGATTTTGAAAAACATCATTTTAAGGCACTTTGATGCTATGGATTCATGATAGATCATCATAGATCTTCATAAAATATCCATTAGCAAGATTCTAAACACTTAAACAAAAAAAAATTCTTAGCATAGAAGATCAAATTAGATTTTAGGGTTTATACCTTCTTGTTCAAATCTTGATCTTGATCTTCCTAATCTGAACTTGATGTTTCTAGAGGTGATTTAGTGACTGATCTACCTTAGAATTTCGAAGCTTTGGATGGGAGAGAGAGTTTGTGAAAGCAAGAGAGCAAAATGGCTAAGTTTTGTGATTTTCTCTCTCTAAATCTCTTATATAATTGATTCAATGAATGCCCAATGCTAGCTGTCGGTTTTGATCAGTAAATGGCTGAGATATATGTCACAATGGTCAAGCAATTAGGTCATCAACTAAAGGTATTACCAATTTTACAAGTTAGCTCATTAAAAATGTAAAAAGGGTATTTTTGTCATTTGTATTTTATTTTTAATGGCATACTTATAATTTGTCACACCCGTAGGGTTTAACCCTTAGGGTTTAACCCTAAGGTCCTAACCCTTAGGTTTTACATAATTAGTTTCTACAATTTCCAATTTAGGGTTTTTATTAGAAAAATTAAAATTTCTAAATTACAATTAGGGTTTGTAAAATAGAAACTAAGATAACTAAAATATAATTATGGTTTTCTAATCATATTAATGTTTGATACACACATTAGGCTTCCCAATTAGGATTAGGGTTTCCTAATTAGGGTTTTAGGATTCCCGAATATGAAATTAGGGTTTCCTGGCTTTCGATTAGGGTTTCTAACAGTACGTTAGGGTTTCTAATCCTGAGATTAGGGTTTCTAATCTCTTATTAGGGTTTATAATTTTAAACCTTATCCTGATCAACCATTGATCAAAAATTCTAAACGATACACACGCGTACTCATTAATATAATTATTTTAATTATATTTTCCATTGAATCTCTTTTCTAGAAATTAGGGTTAGGGTTTCTAAAGCGGTTAAGCACAACTTTACTCTAAATTTATTAGTTAATATACAAATTGACCTTCTCGAGACTCGTATCACATATACTTATCACAAAATTGATAATCAATATTAATATTAATTAAAAAAAATTATTCGTAAAATTTTGATTATTCGAAATCTCGGGTTATCACACCCTTAGGGTTTAACCCTAAGGTTTTGTACAATGATTTTCTAGGATTTCTTATTAGGCTAAAAATGGAAATTTAAGCTTTCTAAAAATATAATTTAGGGTTTCCTAATTACATTAGGTTTTCTAATCACATTGAACTTGGAAACTAAGTTTAAAATTTACAAATTAACATAAAGCTTGCTAAATTAGCGATTAAGGTTCCTAATTTAGCAATTAGGATTTCCAATTAGAAATTAGGGTTTGTAATTTATGAATTAGGGTTTTCTAACTAATTTGTTAGGTTTTACCCTAATTAAGTTTGTAATCAATACAGTAGAGCCTTATACTTCACCTTTTAGCTCCCAGATAAGTGTTGTAATATTTCGAATTAGGATTTCGGATTCCCAAAACTGAAATTAGGATTTCCAGAGCCGGTTTTAGGGTTTCTTATCAATCGTTAGGGTTTCCTAACTGAACCTCAATATTCTTAATATAACTTTAGGGATTGTCATTGATATAATTTATCTGGTCAAGCCTTGACCCTTGACCACGTGCTGTACACATGTATGACCATAGACTTATGTTGGGAGAATGCATATTATGATTTGTTGTTTTAAATGTATATGCTAATGATTATTTGTAAAGTCCTTCAAGGAATATATGTACACGGACTTAGTGATAGATCAAATTTGTTAGGTTGATCTAAGCTCTTAACGTGTATCATTATGTAATTGAATGTATAGATAGAAAGATCAAAGCTGTTAGGTTGATCTTGAGATGTAATAGATAGGCTTCGAAGAAATCGTATTGTATCAATCTGATCAACATTGCAGAAGTTAAGGCAGAAACGTTGAGCTTCAAAGATTGTAGTGTGCCTGCCTTGAAGGGCCTCTTCGGAAATCGTAGAGTGGTCCCAACGTTTGCCGAGCCACCTCAATGATCGTAGTGTGTTCTCAGAAATGTTACAACTCAACGATCGTAGTGTGCTCTCGAAAACGTAGAGTTTACAACTCAACGATCGTAGTGTGCTCTCGGAAACGTAGAGTTTAAAACTCAAACAAACGAAGATCGTAGTGTGCAAATGTTTAAGAGAAATCGTAGTGCTCTCGGCTGATAGCATCAGACCAGGCACCAAGGCGACAAGTCACCACGATCTGAATCGTAGAGTACCATGATCTGCATCGTAGAGTATCATCTGTCTTGTGTCAGAAAACGTCGAGCCTCATGATTTGTGTGGAGACAGATTCCAACATAAGAGGAATGGATTCTAAACGTTGCAATACTCACCAGTCCCAAAGTCATAAGAAATATCCTTAGTATTCAACAAAGAAGCGTATTGAAGAAGCTAAGGAAAGTACCATTGGTAAGGGGGAAAACACCTTTTCAGGTGTTAGGTGAGAAAGCAATTTGCAGTGTCAGTGGGCCAGAATGCAGTTCAGAAGATGTGCAGAAATTTCTCCATCAAAGAACAGAAAGGTCAAACGCATTTAATGCTTCAACGGATGGATCCAACGGATAGTTTTGAAGATCACATATATGCAAATCAAGTAGATGAGAGAGAAGTAAGCAAGCATTGAACAAATAATGTGAAGAACTCTCAAAGCTCAACTCTACGATCTGAGATATAGAAAAGCTTGCTCAGCTACTCAGTTCTTTCGAACAAGTGCTTAAACATCAACTGAGTAGCAATCATCAAGAACTCAACATTTACCAATCAACTGAAGAAGAGTACCAAGTCTGCTGGACTTGAAGAGTTCTAAGTGAACTGTAAGAGAGCCAAGTCTGCTGGACTTGAAGAGTTCAAGAGTGAACTAAGAAGTTCATAGACTGCTGGTTTAGAAGGAATCTGTGTGATTCAGAAGTTGTAAAAGACATCATTAGTAGATTTCCTACTCGAGGAGTAGAATAATGGACTAGGAGCTTTAAGTTCTTTGAACCACTTAAAACGACTGTGTCTTTTACTTTCATACTATAACTGCTATATCTGCCATAACTGCTATAATTGTCTCACTCTCATAACTCTACTACTTCATAAAGGATTAAAACAAACATTTATTCTGCGAAATTTTAATCATCATCAACAAAAAAGTTTAAAAAGAAAAGATTTTTTAAATATCTATTCAACCCCCATTCTAGATAACTATTGTGCCAACTAGGAACTAACAATTAGTATCAGAGCAGGTTCTATTATACAGCTTACAAGCTTGAGTAGATCCAATTACACACGTACCAAGCGAATCTAGGACTGGAGGAGGCAGCAAGCCACCAATGTGCAACAAGGATAAATTTGCAAACTGGAAAGTCAGGATGCAAGCATACATGAACTCAATAGATGAAGATCTATTTGAGACTGTTCAGAATGGGCCCTATGTTCCATCAAAGCTTGCACCAACCACTGACGATCCAAACAGAATACAAATTAAAGTCAAAGAAGAGTGGACAAACAACGAGAAGAGAGATGTCCAACTTGACAAAAAGGCCAAGAACATCCTGTTTGAATCCTTAGAAGACGATATGTTCAAAAACGTTGTCAACAACAAAATAGCCAAGGAGGTTTGGGAAGCACTGCTCATCATGCACAAAAGAACTGAAGAAGTAAGAGAAAACAAACAATCACTCCTGACACAACAGTATGAAATGTTTGCTCGTGTTCAAGGAGAAAATGTAACTGCCACCTATGAGAGATTCAACGTTCTGCTCAACTCTCTACGAGCGTATGGGAAGATCTATCAAAACAAAGATCTGATCATAATGTTCATGAGAGCTCTACCGAGCAGGTGGGATGCCAAAACCACTGCTATAAGAGAGTCAAAGAATCTTCACGAGATGACAGTTCAATAGCTATATGGCAATCTCCTGACATACGAACTGGAGCTGACTCAACGAGCTGAAACCCTATCAGAAGGAAAAAGGAAGGATAAGGGTGTTGCTCTCAAGGTAACTAAAGGTGCATTTAAGGTCAACACTAGGATTGACTCTGATTATGATAAGGACGATGATGAAGACCTTGCTATGCAGGTAAAGAGACTTACAAGGTTCATGCGTCAAGGCAAAACCAGCAAGCTAAAGAAGGTCAGCAATTGCAACAGCCATGAGCAAATGAATGATCTATGCTATAATTTCAAGAAGCCTGGCCACTTCATTTCCAACTGCAATAAACCTCTCAGAGAAGAACTAAAGAAAAAATCACATGAAAAGAAGGAATACAAAGGCAACAAAAAGGCCTCAAAAGAGAGACAAAGGCCTGGTAGCTGGAGGATCATGGAGTGATTCAGACAATGACTCAAATCCTGACTCCGGAGATGATGAAGAACCACAAATGGCTAATCTGTGCCTAATGGCCAAACATGCAAAGGATAAACTAAAATTTAACATACATAATGTAAGTCTCGATGAGGTATTTGACTTCAACTCACCTGATGTAGACATAAATGATTTAAGAACTGCACTGCATGGCATAACCACTGATCTACATCAGTACATGAAGTGGTTCAGAGTTTTGTCTAAGGATCATTCACTTCTTCAAGAGGAAAAGAAGAAAGTTCAAGAAGAGATTGAAACAGCCCTTCTAAGTACTAACCTTCTCCCCAAGCTTGAGCCTGAGAATGAGATCTTAAAACATACAAATAAACTCAATGCACAAAGAGAGTCTAATCTAACCTCTAAAATTGAGGAACTAGAAAGGACTATCTCTACATGGAACAAATCCTCATCATCCATGGACTCCCTGCTCTCTAGTCAGAGAAGTACATTCGACATAACATGCTTAGGCTTTGGGGAATCAATCTTAGAGCCATGTGTGAAAAAGACAAAGGAAACTAGCACTAGTAATGCCTCAAGTTTTAGTAGAAGCATTACCTTTGTGAAATCCTCAGAGAAGGAAGAACAAGTTCAACCTTGTTCTACTGTTTCCATTCATACTCAAAGGAGTAAAGGATCTCATGCTGGCCTGGGCTTCATAAAAGAGAAGAGTAACCTAACCTCTACTCACCAACCTCGAAGAATCGTAGAGTCAAGCAAGACCAACTCTACGAATCAACTGGGAAGGTATAGTAGAGGTAATGCACACTCATCACTATTTATGAAATCCAAGGACACGTGGAAGAATGAGAATCATTTTAACAGAAGGACAACTAAAGAACCACACAAGTCCAAATGGAGGATGAATCATCATACACACATAAGCATACATCATACTAGATGTTTTATATGCAATAAATATGGTCACAAGGCTGCCAAGTGTTATTATAATTCCATGCATTTGAGACCCAAGATTAAACAGATTTGGGTCCCCAAAGGCACTAACAAAGAAGAACCCATGCAAATGTGGGTACCAAAATGAAGGTTCAATGTTTTGACAAGAAAAGAGCTCCACGATCACAACCTGGTATCTGGACAGTGGATGCTCAAGACACATGACAGGGAACAAAGCCCTTCTATCTAACTACATAGAAAAGGAAGGTCCCTCAGTCATCTTTGGAGACAACGGCTCGGGCAAGACAAGAGGATACGGCTCTGCTGGCAATGGTGCATTATCTTTCAGCAAAGTAGCATATGTGGAAGGTCTCCAACACAACCTTCTAAGCATCAGCCAACTCTGCGACAAGGGTCATCAAGTAACATTCCTCAACAACCAATGTCAAGTCAGAGATTTGAAGACATCTGCTGTAAAGCTAACCGGGACAAGAGAAGGAAATGTCTACACAATGGATCTTGGTCAACTAAGCTCAGATGACACAATATGTTTTTTGGCAAAAGCATTTGAAGAAATGAGCTGGCTATGGCATAGACGGTTGTCTCACTTAAACTTCAAAAGTATGTCCAAACTAGCATCAAAAGATCTTATTGCTGGCCTACCTAAGTTCAACTTCGTAAAAGAAAGGCCATGCAATGCCTGTCAGCTTGGTATGAAAACCAGAAGCTCATTCAAGAGCAAAACTGCCAACTCTATCGACAAACCCCTGCAGTTGCTCCACATGGATCTATTTGGGCCAATTCCAACAACTAGTCTTGGAGGAAAAAGATACTCTCTAGTTATAGTCGATGACTACACCAGATTCACATGGGTATTCTTCCTAACTTCAAATGATTAAACGAGCACCCATTTAATCTAAATGTTCAAGCTGATGATGAACGAGAAAGGAGAAAAAATCAAGGCCATAAGGAGTGATCATGAAAGAGAATTCGACTTCTCAAAAATGGACCAGTTTTGCAAAGACAATGGCATTAGTCATAACTTCTCAGCTCTACGAACTCCTCAACAAAATGGAGTAGCTGAAAGAAAGAACAGAACCTTGATAGAGGTTGGAAGAACTCTACTAGCAAAGAACTCATTTGCACGAATACTTACAGGCGAGAAGTCGTCAACCTTTGCATGCTACACGCAGAATAGATCACTGATACACTCTTTGATCAAGAAGACACCCTACGAACTGTGGAAAGGAAGAAACCCAAGTGTCAGCTACTTTCATGTTTTTGGCTGTGCATGCTACATTCTCAACAATGGAAAGCAGTACTTGACAAAATTTTAGCCCAAGTCAGACGAAGGAATCTTTCTTGGATTTGCCACAGACAGTAAGGCCTACAGAGTGTTCAATAAGAAGACATTGAGTGTTGAAGTCTCGATTCACATTATCTTTGATAAAACAGACTTAGACAACATAGTGCTTCAACACACTACGACCGATAGTGCAGACACTATGAATGAAGTCGTCGAGCTCAACACTACGATCGTAGTGCCAGATAGTGAAATCGTTGAGCAAGAAAATGAGATCGTAGAGAGGTCTATGCAAGACAACGAACCTCCACATCAAGAAGAAGAAATAGATCTTGAAGACTTAAGACAAGAAGGCATCAGGACAGATGTCCCAACCGTTAATGAGATGGTAGGAGATCACACTCAGGATCTAATCATTGGAGATCCGAGTGCTAGAGTCAAAACAAGAGCTGCCACCCAAAATGAATGCTTTTATCTAAGCTTCCTATCACAAATAGAACCAAAGAAGATAGAGGATGTTGTGACAACCCCAAAATAGGTCCATTCCAACCAACCCATTCTGAGTCGCCAAATATATGGTACAGAAAATAACTACAACTTTATTACAACAATTGCCGTGCAAAATACAATAACTCATGTGTTGTGAGTTTTGATATAAATATATATATCAGCTGTGACTCTTGACACCAACTTGGGTAGCACGTCACCATGACATCTTACATAAAGTTATAGTCGAAAACTATTTTAGAAATTAAAATCTTTGGGAAGTGCTCAAGGAAACCTTCGTACATGGGAGGCCATGCGTCTAGGTTATGATAGATATCATATGGCCACAGAATTATCCTTGGTTGACCCAATAGACCCAAAAGAAAAATGAGAAGATTACTATCATGTTCTTCCCAATGGTGAGTCTTCTCTTGACATATAACTATCTCTACTGTCTCCAATTGAGAATTATACTTCAAATAAACTCCAAGATCATATTGGTAGTGCTCGTAGATATACTTAACAAGTGGATGAGCACAACCATGCTTTATGATGACACGAGGTTGTATGTCATTAGACATCTTGTATGATAGTGACAAAACACCCTTCCAACGTTGGGTTCGCCTCACCCTAGTTGATTCACCAAATATAACTACTAAATGGTGACCACCATTCTATTCCCCTGTTACCCCCGCTCAACCCAGCTACACTCTTATTACCTGAAAGGAATTGTGAAATAGAAGGGTGAGCACAACTAGCCCAGTAAAGAATATCATGACTAAAGATAATTAAATTATCAATAGCCTTCATCAATAATAAATCATAGATTTAGAACATATGGTAGATGATAAAACTTTTCAACCATACTTGCAGCGGAACGAGCAATCCATTAGAAGAGTCAAATAGACCATAAAGTCTATTATAAAATCCACCAACACTATTTTATCCCTGTAACATCAATCAACAGTTCCTTTCCACAATCATATGAATAACTCATAATCATAATTGTGATTCTAATTTCCTCTTCTCATCCAAGACGAAGATTATTTTCATCACCTGTCTTTACCTGAAACATCAAAGATCATGGTTATACCAAATCACAGTTCCTGTTCATAATCATACTAATAAATTCATCTTTGCAAGACGGGCCAAAGATATTCATCAACAGTTCATCTTTGCACTACTGGTCAAAGATATTCAACAACATGTCATCTTTGCACTACGGGCCAAAGATATTCAATAACATGTCATCTTTGCACTACGAGCCAAAGATATTCATCAACAATTCATCTTTGCACTACAGGCCAAAGATATTCCTCAACAGTTCATATTTGCACTACAGGCCAAATATATTATTATCTCAAAGAAATATATAATCATATCAGAATTTATATAAACAATAATTATAACCATGTTGATCCATTCATGTTTGCACTTAAGCTAAAAATATTCAATTGTAAATTCAATGGTTATGATCATACCAGTCAACAATTCATCTTTGCACTACTGGCCAAAGAGAACCCATAGTCACGATCATACCAATAATCTACCCATCTTTACACTCAAGTGAAAGAGAAATTCAACATCAGGGTTATAAAAATGTTATATATGATAATAAAAACAATATGATCAACAACTGCATTTATTTTCAAGAGCAACAATCATAAATCAACGATAATTTGGTCAGAAAAAGAAACCAATTTTTGTCGTAAATAGTACCCATGAATAGTAACTCGTGAATAGTAATTTGTGAATAGTAACTAATGAATAATACTCCGTATTCGTACATAGTACCGTATACGTAAATAATATCAGATACGTAAATAGTGCCATATACATGAATAGTGTCGTATACGTGAATAGTGCTGTATACGTGAATAGTAACCCCAACTCAAAAAGGTAGAAATTCCATAATAAGATCCATACCAATATGTCAGTATAATGATATTGAAAGAATAACATCATTATGAAGAATATAACATCCCTTAATATCCCTTATTATCCCTTACCCCAAAAAGCGAGACTTCGATTTGGATATCGGATATGGTATTTGAAGGAAACTTGCACTGATGAATAACAACTCACCAAGTATCTAAAAACTCACAAAATACACTCGATAATCTAGAGAGAAAAAGAGAGAAAACATAGGAATTCTGGTGTGATTTTCAATTCTAACTTAGCCCTCTATTTATAGGAAAATGTTAAGACGCCAAGCGTAATTAACTCGCAAACTGATGGCTTTACCTGCTACTATTCCCACCCACCACATTTGAAAATTCAATTGAGCACATTTCTCACCAACCAAAAGTGGGGCCCACAAATTCTAGAATTTCCACCAAAATCATTTATAACCTAATTTCCGAATCAGTCACCTCTTAAAATTCATAACAAATTATACGCTCATTTTTAACGGTTCAAAATTTGTGGACATATACTCAACTTATATATGTATAACATATCCAAAAATTACAACGATCCAACGGTCGGATTAAATATTATAACTCACACAATAAAGCTGTAATAACACCGATTTGATCTTTTAATACCTCCAATCCGACAAAATACTGATAAAACACCTCAACATTAACTCCTTCATTTATAACCACATAAATAAACCCATCATTTATATCCACATCAAATAAATATTTCCTTATCATATAAATCAATAATTAATTATTCACAAATAATATTACAGAATCACAATTATGACAACCGGTAGCTTCGTGAAAGGGGCTTTAGATAAGGATTTCTCCTTACTGGCGTGCAATTAGGTGACCAAACCTCTCCTTGACAGAACTTTCTAGACATTGCCAATAATGCTATCTAATAATATTATTCCAAATAATATGAATTATTGATTTGATAATAGAAAATACTATGCAGTGACAATTATTGAAACAACAATAATATAAAATATCAACGCAGCAATTATTGAATCAATAAAATAAAATATTGAACAATAATTACTGTAACAATTATTGAGTAGTGCCTTCTTACGTAAGGATCAATAATTCAACAATACATGCAACCACAGCAGACATCGTATTTTAACCACCGGGTATTCCAAGCGTTGTTAATTCAGTAATAACTACTGTAGTTATTCAATTTTGTCGCTTTTTTCTTCCGAAGCTAGTTATACGTTATGGGGCCCACAAATAGATGCAAAATCATACAAATATTCCCCGACGTAGAAAGAATATTCCACGACCAAACGAATATTCCCTAACAATAATGAATACTTTATAACCACTTGCGTATTTTGAAAAAAAATTCATATATCACCCTTAACTTTAACTTTTATCAATTTAACCATTTACTGAATAGAAAAATTGAATACTTTTATTTCATAAAATTCAGGGTCTTATAGATGCTATGGAAGACTCCAGTTGGATAGAAGCCATGCAGGAAGAACTCAACCAATTTGAACGAAGCAAATTATAGAGATTGGTACCAAGACCAAAGAGTCATCCTGTCATTGGAACCAAGTGGGTCTTCAGAAAGAAAATGGATGAAGATGGAGTTATAACCAGGAACAAAGCAAGATTAGTGTCAAAGGGCTACTCTCAAGAAGAAGGCATTGACTACGATGAGACATTTGCACCTGTTGCCAGACTAGAAGCCATCAGAATCTTCCTTGCCTTTGCTGCTCACATAAAGTTCAAAGTCTTTCAGATGGATATCAAAATTGCATTCTTAAATGGAGAACTTCAAGAAGAAGTCTATGTAGAGCAACCTCCAGGTTTCATCAATCCATCTCTTTCCAATTATGTTTATAGATTAGACAAAGCCTTATATGGTCTTAAACAAGCACCTAGAGCATGGTATGAAACACTAACTAACTTCTTAATTGAAAATGGGTTCACTAGAGGTAGAGTAGATACCACACTGTTTCTTAGAAAGCATAAAGACAAAGTCTTATTAGTTCAAATATATGTTGATGATATTATTTTTGGTTTCTTGATGAAAAGTTATGCAAGAGATTCTAAGTCGATGCATAGCAAGTTTGAAATGAGCATGATGGGTGAGCTGAATTTCTTCCTTGGACTGCAAGTAAAAGCGATGATGAAGGAATTTTCATAAACCAAGCCAAGTACATAAAAGACTTACTCAAGAAGTATGGCATGGAATCAGCCCTCTCCATGAAAACACCAATTGCTCCTCCTGCAACCAAGCTTAACAAAGATGAAAAAGGTAAAAGTATTGATATAACTCAATACAGAGGTATGATAGTTCCCTTTATATCTAATCGCGAAGAGACCAGACATAATGTTTGCAACATGAATATGTGCTAGATTTTCGAGCTAACCCTAAAGAGTCACATTTATCTCGTCGTAAAAGAGGATCTTTGGTATCTCAAGGGTACACCTTACTTGGAGCTTTGGTACCCCAAGGAATCCTCATTTGAACTAACATGATACACAGATGATGAATTTGCAGGATGAAAAATAGATAGAAAGAGTACCAGTGGCACCTGTCAATTGCTAGGAAACAGACTTGTGTCTGGGTTTAGCAAAAAGCAAAACTCGGTGTCCACTTCAACCGCAAAAAGTGAATACATTCTTTCTTTGGCATTCTTTGCCGTTTCGAGATCCTATGGATGAAAAATTAGCTAGCTGACTATGGGTTTGATTTCAAATCTATTCCCATTCACTGTGATAACACAAGTGCCATAGCAATAACTCATAATCCAGTTATGCATTCTAGGACTAAGCATATAGAAATAAGATATCACTTTATTAAGGATCATGTGCAAAATGGAATTATATCTTTACAATATATCCCTATTGAAAATCAACTTGCTGATGTTTTTATAAAACCTCTAGATGAATCCAGATTTAATAAGTTAATAAGTGAGCTAGGCATGCTAAATCTACAACCATAAAATATATGCTCTAGATTGTGCTAACCATAACAGATACAAAGGCTAAACTCAAAATCGTAGACATGATCAAAGGAAGTCCACGATCGTAGAGCTGAAGAGACAAAACTACCTCAACGATCGTAGCAAAGACTCAACCATCGTAGTGCAGACTGAACGATGACAAAAGCCCCATCAACAAAGCAAGAATGCATCTTGTGATGATAAGCTTCATAACAAAGCAATCTCTCTGATAAGCGCATCAGGAACAAACCTAACCCTTGACTCACTCCAAGAGGTTGGCTCTTCCTAAGTTACCTTAAAAAGAATGCTATGTCAAAAACTCATCACAAGGACCTGGTCAGACTAGACGATCGTTGCTCAGACACGATGATTGCTGGACAGACTTGACGATCGTAGCTTATACACAACGATCACAAAACTACCTCAATGATCATAGTCCTCCCTAAGGACACCTAAGCTCTGAAGCAGCCAAGGGCAAATCAGTACAATCCTTATCAGTCAAAATCATAGAGCCAAGCAAAAGTCTACACCTTTCCCACTAACCAAAAAGGAGAGAGAGAAGTTACAAGTACAAATTGAAATCGTATTTTTGAAATCAGAAGTTCAAAAGATAATCTCTCTATCATCCTCTCTCAAAGCAGAAACCCTAAATCAGAAGAAAGCTCAGTCAAATCTCACTACCAACAAGAAAATCAATGGCCACTTCAAGTGTTATCTCCGGCTACAGACTCTGTTTTGTTGAGCTCAAAACAGCTGAACCAAAATTTCACAAGACTCCGGTGCTACTAAGGAAGGTGGGTCTCGAAGAAGCCTTGAGCATAGACACATTAATCTATCCCATGCTTGTGAAAGAATTCTACAGGAATGGTGTGTTTGAAAATGACACCATCACTACGAGATTAAGGGAAGTGGAAATCAGACTGAAGGCCGAAGACATCAACCTCGCCCTAGGTCTCAAAAATGAAGGGTATCCAGTCATAGATAGCGCAGACTTCCAAGAGGGATTTAGAAGAATGCATCACAAGAAACTCCCCTTTGTGAAAGGATACATAAAGAAGGAGTTTCCACAGAGGTATGAATTTCTAGCCGATATTGTTGGGAAATGTATATGCTGCAGGAGCGCAGGTCATGACTCTGTGAATGAAGTACAACTCAAGCTCATGACTGCCATGTGTTATGAAATACAACTCAACTATGGAGCCCTATTGCTTGAATGGGTTGGAAAGTAGATTACCAACTCAAAGAAATTAAAAAGTCCTCAAAAGATGCTATATGGGCGATTCATAAGTATCATTCTTCAATCTTCTCTGGGTGACAAAATTGGGGACGAAGAAGGAGAAGCTATCAACCCAAACAGACGAATGACCCAGAAACTGTTTAAAAATTTGAAGAGGAACCCAACTGAGTTTGTTCGCATGATAACCGAGTCCAGTGGAAGAACTGGTGATCTGAAGGACTCATGCCTTCCAAGGAATATGTCAGTTGTCAAGGAAGTCGAAGAAGAAGAAGAAACAAACAAAGAAGAGCCCTCTGTCCTTGTTAGAAAAACCAAGGGCAAGAAAAAGCTAAAGGCAAGGATGGAAGAAGAACCCCAGGGATCCACAACTGATAAACCAGCTGAGTCCTCTAACATAGAGATTCTAAGGATCCTGAGAAAGAAGCAACATCAGGCTGAGGCTGAAGAAGATAAAGCCACTATATCTCAGCTGCTAGAGAATAATAAAATCAACCACAAACCCAAAAGGCCTTCCATCTCCTCAATCGTAGAGTCTCTACTGATCGTAGAGACCAGACCAAGCATATTAGGCTAGGAAGTGGCTGCATCAAGCATATTGGCTGACCAACAGGACAAAACTGAGGTTTAAGAAAGTCCCGAGGCTGTGGCTCAGCCTAGAAAATCAAGGAGAAAGCTGGTCAAGAAATACATCCTTGAGAATGAAAAAGTGCTAAAGAAGGAAGACAAGAGCATGGTTGCCACAGAGGAACTGTCCAAAGCAAGTCAAGAGGACAGTGCTCCAGCTGAGGGGACATTCTTGAGTTTCTCATGACAAAGAATACACCAGCTGAGGGGGAGATGCCTGAAGCTCAAGAAGATGCTCCACTTGAGGGGGAGCTATTGATCGTACAAGAGGATGATAAAGTTGAGGGGGAGCCTCAGGATATCTGTAAAACCCCAACTTTTTGAATAAAGATGAATTTTCTATAAATATTATTTTTGAATATTATGGAGTGAAATTGATATAATGTTATAGTTGTGGGTAATATTTATAAATTTTGCATAGTATGCAAGTTGTTATATTATATTCGATTGGTCAGGGAATATTCATTTTAGAAGGGAATATTCGCATAACTGTAGTAATCATTGGTGGACCCCCTATGTAATTATTCATCGGATTGAGAAAACGCAAAAACATTTTTAAGAAAATAACGGCGGGAAGTTTTACCGTTGATCTTTGTTGAACTACTCGGTAGTAAAAAGTACAATAATCTGCATTGAGTTAGCGTAGTAGCACACGGTATTATTGATGCTTACGTGAGAAGTCATTCAGTTTTGTTTAATTATTGCTATAGTAATTGTTGCATAGTATCTCACGTTATTTGATTCAATTATTGTTGATATTCTTTATATTATTAAATCAATAATTAAGACGACAAAGTTATTAATATTATTATTTGTAATATTAACGATGTCTAGAAGTTCTGTCAAGGAGAAGTTTGGTCACCTAATTTCGCACCAATAAGGAGAAATCCTTATTGGAAAGCCCCCTCTTTCCTGGGAACGACTTGGTCGATTAATATTATGAATTGTAATAATGATGATAAATGTTGTTAAAATTATTAAGGTGATTTTTATGAAGTTTGCTTATTTTATGGATTCCTATTATCCCATTTTTCAAAATAATCGGTAGAAAATTATTTAAAGGTGGGGCCCACATGTGGGGCCCATATGTGTTGGAAAAATGATTTTGAAAATGGAAGAGTATACGTATGGAAGTATATGTATGTATTGAGTATATGGTGGGAGAAAGTGATATGTGAAAGTGATAGGTGTGTGATGTATGTGTGAATGGAAAATGGTGGAAAAGTGGTAGTGTGACGGTGATGTGTTAGAGTGTAGTGAAATTGATTTTTGGGTGGGTGGGGGATTGATGTTGGTTATGGGGGAGAAAAATTAAGTGGTAGATATATTATATATATATATATTTAGCATGTGTTTATATATATATGTCTTATATTTTAATTTTGCTTGCATCCTATTGGTTGGTGGATTGAATTTTTGCATTAGTGTGATATCAAAACATTGATACGTATATCTGCAGAATTATTTCATCCATGAACAGTGCCCTTCCATTCTCCTATAAATAGAAGCTCATTCCTTCATTATTTCTTACGAATTCACTAAAACTCTAGAGAGAGAAATTATAGAGAAACTATAGAAAAGTATTCTGCTACTTCCCTACTCTTATATTCAGTTTCTTTTACGGTAAGGGGTGTTATTCTTTCTTTTTCATGAAGAGAACTGTTGTTATTCCATTTCTTATTAATCTGTTGGAATAACCTGTATACGCGGTCTACCCTATACTTGGTGGCATTCTTCTATGGTTCCGTCTTTATTATTATTCTGTTGGAACATCGTGTCTGTGTGTTTTACACCGGACCTAGTTCTGTCTTTATTATTCTGTTGGAACATCCTGTCGGTGCGAATTTTGCTTGACCTGGTTTCGTTACTTATTAATCTGTTGGAATAACCTGTCTATGCGAAGTACCGCATGCATGGTGATTTCTTTTGTTATTCCATTCTTTATTATACTCAGTTGGTTAAAGTTTTGACTTCTATACTCCATGAAATTAGTGGAATATCTTTGATAATTGCGCTTCATCCAAAGATATCTTTTCATGGAAATATTCTTCGAGCATTCTTGAATTTTACTCTACAAAGCAAGATATCATGTTGACAATTTAGGCGTTATTGGTTCTTGGACAAATTAATTCTTGAACTTGTTTTATTGAATTCTTATATCATTGTCATCATCCTCATATTTATATTTTTTTTGAAAGTCATTTGTGGCTTTGTAGTGCATAGATGGACTTCGTATGATTATGACCGAGGATTATTGATTGTAATCATGACCTTAATGTTACAAATGATGTGGTAAAAGTCCTCATTGGGTCTGTAGTGCATTGATGAGCAGTTGTTGGCATGATCATGACCATTAATGAATACACAAATATTCTTAGCAGAGTAGTGCATGGATAATTGTGGTCGTGATACTAAATAATATCCTTGGTAGTAGTGCGAGGGGTGATTCGATGATGTGGATTATTTATTAAGCCGAGTCTCAGCGATAAAAGTCATGAAAAACCTTTTAAATCATAGAAGATAGTAGATTTTATTCTCTACTTGACTCTTCTAATGGATTGCTTGTTCCGCTGTAGTTAAACTTGATGTTTGTTATATATTATCAGTTTAACACTGTTGAAGGCTAATGATAATTTATTTTGCATTATCTTAGTCATAATATTTCTTACCGGGCTAGTTGAGCTCACCCTTTCTTTCACTGTTCTCTTCAGGAAATGAGAACGTAGCTGGGACGAGTCGGGTAACATAGTGATGGTCCGGATGATAGTATTAGCTAGTAGTCCTCACTATTCTGTTAAATAGTGTGACAATAATTGTAATGAGGACTCCTTTTGAGTATGTATACTCTCTAGAAGATAGTATTTGTATTTAAACTCACAGTTTATGTTTTGTCGTATTGTAAACGACAGTTGTATTATTAAGTTGTTTTTGATTTCTGTACCATGTATCTGGCTACTCAAGATGGGTGATGTATACCTAATTTTGGGGGTGTCACAATATCTCCATGGCAGAAGAAGAGGTCCCTGCCAAAAATGAAGAAGAATCAGTGCAAGAACATCAAGAGACCATTGAGATAATGGAATCCTCCAATGAGAACAAAGAATAAGAAGAAGATGATGATGATCTTGAGATCACTTGTGTGGGCAAAGATGGGTATAGAAGCTATCTCTACAATCAGATGTTCTCTTCCCTACCCATGATGCCATATCATCAAGCCCAAATCTTAAACTCTTGGGATCACATGTTCTGCAGCTTCAAAGAGTATCCAGCCATCTCAGTACTAGCCAATGGATTCCCAGGAAGATTCATATTTGCCAAGAAGTTACTTACCAATAACTCTTCCTCAATGGATAAACCTGAGGTACTGTCTATCCCAACCCTCTTCAGAGTTAATCACTTGCCATCATCCTCATTTAGCCATTTTTATGAATTCCAACGATGGTTGGAAGTGATACTTCATCCACTAAATCAATTTCCAGTTGCAGAATCCAAAAATTCTATAACTGAGGAACCAAATGCAGTCAACTTCATATTGCTCCCTCAAACTATCAACTCTACGATCACGGACTCTAACCTCATTGGAGAGTCTCCACCTCAAATCGTAGAGTCACCAAACTCAAACATCTTGACCCAGGCCCCTCCATCAGACATTCCATCCTCCTCATCAAATGAATATTTTAGCCATGATCTTTGTCTCTACTCCCTGCAAGATCAATCCCAGAAAACATCCCCTCCATTCAACAATCCACAACCTAGTGATCCACTCCCAAATCTGCCCACGAAAGATGACTTGAAGGAAGCAACCAAGAACATGGTCAAGAACATAGAAGAAAACCTGGAAACTCACTCAGACCTCATTCATCTTCGGCTAAATTAAATGATCACTACTGCAAATAATCTCCCTGGCACTATGAACGCTGAGGGAAATTATCCAAGAAATTCTTCAAAGTATGAAGGATAGAGATGAGATTCACTTCTGGATAGCCACCAAACAAAGAGAGGCTGTTCTTGAAATGCAGAAATCTCAAGAAACATTAAATAATCTTATGCTGGAGAACATTATCAACTTGAAAGCTTCAGTCAAAGAATTCCAGAAAGCTTATGTAAATCAGGAACAACAGACTGACATTGTTTTCACTGCCCTCCGAAACAAAGAATCTAGATCTGAAGTCCTGATCAAGGAAAGTCGAGAGGACATTACTCAAACACAAAGCCAACTAAACGAGCTGGTCCAAGTAGTAAATCAACTTTCTGCAGACATTTGAACCCTTGATGCTGACATAAAGGGGGAGAATAAAGGGAAAGGAGGCCAGGGATGTAAGACCCCAACTTATTATTAATGAAATTTAATTTTCTCTATTTATTATTTTGAAATAGTAAGGGTTGATTTGATTAATGTGGATAGTTAGGGGTTAAATACGCAAATATTTCAAAATAAGCAAGTGGTTATAAAATATTCATTGTTGTCGGGGAATATTCGTTTGGTCGTGGAATATTCGTATTGTCGGGGAATATTTAAATGCAATGGTAGCTTGACCATGTGTGGGCCCCATATGTGAAAGCGATTGGATGAAGAAAGCGACAAATATAAGTTGTTTAAAAATAACTGGCGTAGTTATTACAGATTAACTTATTGGAATACCCGATTGGTTAAAACACGATGTCTGGCGTTGTTGGTATTAGCACTGCATTATTGCATCAATTATTGAAGGCACTACTCAATAATGGTTACGATAATTCTTATTAGGTATTTTATTTTATTGAGTTAATAATTCTTTGCGTTGATATTTTATATATTGTTGTTGTTTTGATAATTGTCATTACTGGTATTTTTCATTATCGAAGCAATAATTCATATTATTTGAATAATATTATTAGATAACATTATTGGCAATGTCTAGAATGTTCTATCTAAGGAGAGGTTTGGTCACCTAATTGGCGCGATGAAGAAGAAATTCTTATTGGAAAGCCCCTCTTTCACAGGAGCGCACTGGTTGTCGATATTGTGATTACGTAATATTATTTGTGAATAATTAATTATTGATTCATATGATGAGAAAATATTGATTTTATGTGGATATAGATGGAGAAAATTTTAATGTGACAATTGTTGAAAATTAAAATTTTTCTTTTTCGATAAAATAATGTATTATTATATTTTAATAATATAATAATGGTGATATTTTTACAACGAATGTGGGATATATGAGTATCTGAGGAGGAGGAAGAGTATTTTGTTGCAATAAATGTTTAAAACATGTTAAACATGTCGGTGGACCCCATTTATTGATTTGAAATTTGATTATAGCTTTTGTAAAATCGCTTGGTTTGTGGATTTTTGGTCAATTTCGATTGGAATTTGGAAAAACTTTCTTACGCAAAGTTGTAGAGAATTGAATTTCCTATAAAACTCGTGACATTGAATTTTTTACGATAAAGGGCTATTTATTATGAATTATTGAAGTTACGAAACTCAAAATAATTAATTTTGGAAGTTTTAATTATTTTTATTATGAAAAACGTTTTTTGTCATTAAAGGTGGGTCTTGCATGTGATGTAAATGCTGAATTCAGATCCTTAAAAGTGGGCGTAGGAATTTGTAATATTAATATTAATATTTTATTAAATTTTACGCTTTGGTGTTCTAAGCATTTTCTATAAATAGGGTCTTAGGTTAGAATTGAAAATCACACGAGCTGAAGTTTTTCTCTCTATATTATCGGCGTATTCTTGTGAGTATTTTGAGTATACTTTGAGTATTGTTAGGCGGTGCAAGTTCCTTGAGACTATACCCGGTATTCAATTTAGAAGTCTTAATCTTTCGAGGTAAGGGATGTTATTTTCTTCTCAAATGATATTATTTCTTGATATCATTATCTTTGAAATATTAGTTGGAACTTTTTATCAAATTTGGAACTTTTTCATGTCGGGATTACTATTCATGAGTTCTTATTCACGAGTTACTATTCATGAGTTCTTATTCACGAGTTCTTATTCATGAGTTATTATTCACGATTCTTATTCACGAGTACTATTCATGAAGCGTGAAGATGTTTTTTGTGGAATTTCTATCTTTTGGTGTCGGAGTTCTTATTCACGTATCTGACCTTTATTCACGATATCTGACACTATTCATAGAAAAATAAAATTTCTTCTTTTCGTCAAAATATCTATACGGATACTAGCTTTGATTGTATCCATGTTTTGATCATTCTTGAATTTTACACCACTATGATTATTTTTGAGGTATTTTTGAACATGGATAAAACAAAATACGAATCTTTAATCCTTAATCCTTGTCATTTTTGTTTCCTTTGGATTCGTTTCTTTAAAAAAATATTTTCATCATCCTCGGTCTTAAATGATGATATTATTGAATATCTTTGGCACATAGTGCAAAGATGAATGATTTCTGAAGAATATCTTTGGTAGTAGTGCAAAGATGAGCAGTGTTTAGATGAACATGACCGGTGATGAATATCTTTGGCACTGTAGTGCAAAGATGAATATTTGATTCGGATGTATATTGATTGATGTTCTGAGGGATAAAAGATAGGCGATGAACTTTTAAATTCATACATAGAAGATAGTAGTTTGCATTCTCTACTTAACTCTTCTAATGAATTATTATTTCATTGCGAATATTGATTTAAAATTTGTTGTCTATTGTATTCTATTAGATTTTTCCTGTTGAAGACTAACGGTAATTTGTTGTATATTATCTTAGTCATAATATTCTTTCTTGAGCTAGTTGAGCTCACCCTTTTCCTTTTTGTTCCATTTTTCTCGGGGAGGCGAGAATATAGCGAGTACAGTCGGGGTATGGAATGAAGGTTCTAGAGAGAGTTGTTTAGTAGTCCTCACCATTTTTGTAAAATAATGTATCAATAATTGTGATGAGGATTTATTTGAGTATAGATATTATCTAGAAGATAATATTTGTATTTAAACTCACGATTTCTTGTTGTAATAATAAAGTTGTAGTTGTTTACGTACCATGTATTGACAACTTTCGAAATGGGTGATGTATACCTATTTGGGGGCGTCACGGTTAGTATCGAGCTTAGGGATATGATCTCTGGCGGAGATCGGGGAATAGAACTAGGAGGGAGAGGCGAGTAAATCCTTTGCTAATGTGTCCTACTAAGCTTATTTGTTAGTTAAGTCGGTATATAGGGATATTATGTGATATATTGATTTCCTTAATTAACCCTTGTTTTATGGCGGTATTTGAGAATGTCATTGAGAATATTAACAATGGAAATGAGGCCAGTGGAGCGCTGTACTCACCAACGAGGAGAGCGTGCAGCAGTTTGGCAATGTTCCTCCTGTGAACAACACCACTTTTGAGCGAGATGATGAGCGAGGGAATGTTTAGAAGCTTTTTGCAGTTCATGCAAAATCGACGACGAGGAGACTCGTGTTCAAAAATGAGGAGGAAATGATAGTAATTCACGGGTTGTCACAACCAAGCGAGTTCGAAGTTGGGACCACGAATTTAAAGGAAAGCGGATCCGATCATGGCGGAAACATGGGTCAAACAAATTACCAAGATATTCGATGTCTTGGGATGCGGAGAACGAAGGTTCCATTCGCCACCTTTATGTTAAAGTGGCGAAGGCGGACTCTTGGTGGGAGTCCGTGAAGCGTACCCATCCGGTACTTTTCGGCATGTCTTGGGAGACATTTGAAACTATTTAATGACAAATACTTTCACGAAAGTGTTCGTCATATATGAAGGAAGTGGAGTTTATTAATTTGGAGCGAGAACAACATGGCGGTGTCTCGATGCGAGGCAAAGTTTGCGAGTTATCGAGTTTGCACCTCATTTGGTGGAGAATGAGGAGCGTATGGCGTGGATGTTTCTTAGAGGTTTGAAACGGCGTCGTCGGTATCTCATTTCTCATAAATTTTCTCTTTATTGAGATGTTGTAAGCAGGGCTCAATTATTAGAAGCGAGATACGAAATACGGTCGTTGAGGGACCACAAACGAGGGATCGTGCGGAGATAGCGATCAGCAGAATAATGATAACCCGGCGAGAGAAAAGCGAGACGGACAAAAATGGTAACCACTCTGGTGGTAATCATAGCCGTGAAAAAAAGAAGAAGCGAGTCGGAGGAGATTTTAAAAAGAGGAGATTTAACAACGACCATGTGAAGGCAGCGGTCTGCTTGCGTGACAAGCTGGTTCTAAGGGAGGAGAGCGACGACCACCGGTCGTATATCTTATAAATCACGGGAAAGAGGATATATCGGTCCAAAGCTGTCCACAACAGTTCAAGGTATGCTATAATTGTGGAAAAGAAGGACATATCGCTCGAGATTATGCGATAGCGAAACCTAGTTCGTGAGGCGGTGACTCAAAAACATCCCGAGAAAAGTCAAAGTCAGCGATTAGGAAGGCGTTTGTTGTATTTGTCATAATCGAGAAACCAAGCGAGGTTATCACGGGTAAGCTATTTATAAATTCTTGCGAAGTTTATACCTTACTTGATCTACCGGCTACCCATTCATTTATCTCTCTGCATGTGCTCAGCGTTTAAACTTGACTCAGGAGAAATTAGACTTTGACCTATCTGTGGAAACTCAGTTAGGAGAAACTTTCATCACATCCTTTGTTTATAAATCTTGTTTGATTCGAGTTGGCACCATTACCTTACATTGACCTTATCTCTTTAAAGATACTTGCTTTTGATGTGATTTTAGGGATTGATTGGTTAACTAGTCATCATGCCAAAATTGATTATTTTTCGTAAGGTTGTTAGTTTTCATATTCCTAACCAACTTTGTTTATGCGGATTCAAGCAACTAAACCATTAAAATCAATCAATCTTTGTCATATCTAATCATAAAGCTATTCGTTTATTGAAAAGCGGATGTCAAGCTTTCTTAGCCCATGTTATGGATTTGAATAAAGACACGTCAAATTTGAATAATATTCTGTTGTTATTGACTTTCTGGCGTATTTCTGAAGAACTTCCGATCTACCCCGAACATGAAGTTGAATTCTTTATTGATCTTGAACACAGTACAAAGCCCATTTCTAAAACCCCATATCGAATGGCTCTATTGAACTTGAGGAGTTAAAGGTCCAACTACGAGGAATTGTTGGACATCGGTTTCATTCGATCTAGTACATCTCCTTGGGGTGCTCTGTTTTTTTTATTTGTAAGAAGAAAAGGCGGGAGTATGCGACTTTGTATTGACTATCGGGAATTGAACCATGTCACCATCAAGAATAGGTATCCTCTACCTCGTATTGATGACTTGTTTGACTAGATTGTTGAGGGGCACAATTCTTTTCAAAAATCGATCTTAGATTACGGATATCATCATTTGAAGATTAGGCGAGGATATTCAAAGGCGCCTTTAGAACTTCGGTATGGGCATTATGAATTCTTAGTCATGTCTTTCGGACAAACTAATGCTCCGCTTTGCTTTCATGGATATGATGAGCCAAGTATTCAAGGAATATTTGGATCGGATTTGTTGTTGTCTTTATTGATGACATCCTTATATATTCCAAAAGTCGTGAAGATCATGAGCACCATTTGAAGCTAGTACTCAAAGGCCCGTGAAAATAAACTATATGCCAAATTGAAGAAATGCGAGTTACGGCTTGAGAAGTAGCATTCCTTGGAGCGCGTGGTGTCGAAACATGGAGTAAGTGGACGGCGAAGATTGAAGCAATCAAAGTTGGGAACAACCAAAAGTCGGTGGCCAGAAATCGTAGCTTTTGGGCTTAATTTGGTTATTATCGGAGATTCGTGGAAGGGTTTTCTCGAATCGCTACTCCATTAACTTCACTAACTTCGGAAGGATACAAAATTCGTTTGGAGCGAAGAATGCGAGAAAAAGTTTCAAGAGCTTAAGAGGAGACTTATTTATTTTGTTCTAACAATACCATACGGTTCGGATGGATTTGTTATCTCTGATGATGCTTGAGGCAAAGGGTTAGGATGTGTTCTCATGCAGCGTGGGAAAGTCATAGCCTATGCCTCGCGACAACTTAAAGAGTATGAGAGGAATTATCCTACTCATGATCTAGAGTTAGCGGCGTGATCGTTTTCAGCGCTAAAGATATGGAGGCACTATCTATATGGGGAGAAAGTGGAGATATATTCGGACCATAAAAGCCTTAAATATTTCTTCACTCAAAAAAGAACTCAACATCTGGCGGCGGTGACGTTGGCTCGAGCTATTGAAGACTACGACCACACTATTGATACCATCACGGTAAAAGCGAGCGTGGTAGGTGGTGGCGTTGAGTAGAAGATCATATCACGAGGAGCGAGTGCGATGATGTCAAGTATACGCGTAGAGCCGACTTTAATAGAAAAAGTTAAGGTTGCTCGACCCCATGGGCGGAGGTGATCGCGTATGAAGAAGAAAGTACAAGAAGGAGCTATTAGGAAGCGAGAATTGATGAAGAAGGAATACTTGAGTCCACTCTAGACTTTGTGTTCCTAACGACTACGATTTGAAGTACAAGATTATGATGGAGGCACACAATACACCATTTGCAATCCATCACGGAAGTACTAAAATGTATCGTGATCTTGACATACATTTTGGTGGAACAATATGAGAGAGAGATTGCAAATTTATCTCGATGTGTTTAACTTGTCAGCGTGTAAAGGCGGAGCATCTAGTACCTAAGGGTCCGTTGCAACCACTTGAGATTCGAAATGGAAGTGGGAACACATTACCATGGATTTAAATTACGGGTCTTCCTACGGTTTCTCAAGGCATCAATGCTATTTGGGTTATTGTTGATAGATTAACCAAGTCTGCGCTCATTTCTTGCCGATCACGGAGACTTATTCCTTGAGCGTCTTGCTAGTATGTGCGTGAATGAGATTGTGAGGTTGCATGGCATGCTGTATCCATAGTTTGGATCGTGACCCAAGATTCACTTCAAGATTTTGGGTTAGCTTGCAAAAAGCTATGGAGCGCAGTTTGCGATTTAGTTAAGCATACCATCCCCAAAGCAGACGGACAAATCGAGAGGACTATTCAAACTCTTGAAGATCTATTAAGACTACGTGTCCTAGACTTCAAGGGTAGTTAGGATAAGTATTTACCATTGGTGGAATTCTCCTACAACACGAGTTATCGGCAAGTATAGGTGTGGCCCCATTTGAAGCATTATATGGACGAAAATGTCGTTCTCGATATGTTGGGATGAGGTGGGTGAAGCAACATTGTTGGGACCGAGAGTTGAAATACGTATGACTACTAGAAAAGATCCAAATGATTCGACAGCGTATACAAATGGCACAAGATCGACAAAAGAGTTATGCGGATCTTCATCGAAAGGGCGTGGAATTTAGTGTAGGGGATCATGTATTGTTGCGAGTTGCTCCATGGAAGGAGTTACAAGATTTGGGAAGAGAGGAAAGCTCAATCAACGATTTATTGGTCCATTTCAAATTCTTTTGGAAGTAGGAAATGTAGCCTATAGACTTGCGTTACCTCCAAGTATGTCTCGTGTTCATAATGTGTTTCACATATCGTGCTTCGTAAATATGTGAAAGACCCGAACCACGTTATAGAGTTAGAATCGGACGAGATAGTAGAAGACTTAACGTATGAGGAGGTACTGTCAAGATTTTGGATAGGAAGGAGCATGTCCTACTACATGAAAGGTCATACCACAAGTTAAAGTTTTGTGGAGGAATCATGCTTTATAGAGGAAATGACACGGGAATTGGAAGCGGAAATGAAAGTGAGGTATCCTCACCTTTTGAAAAACACAGTACGTCGTCGATTTCGAGGACTAAATTTCATAAGGAGGGAGGTTGTAAGACCCCAACTTATTATTAATGAAATTTAATTTTCTCTATTTATTATTTTGAAATAGTAAGGGTTGATTTGATTAATGTGGATAGTTAGGGGTTAAATCACATAAATATTTCAAAATAAGCAAGTGGTTATAAAATATTCATTGTTGTCGGGGAATATTCGTTTGGTCGTGGAATATTAAATGCTTTGTCGGGGAATATTAAATGCGACAGTAGCGACCATGTGTGGGCCCATATGTGAAAGCGATTGGATGAAGAAAGCAGCGAATATAAGTTGTTTAAAAATACTTGGCGTAGTTATTACTGAATTAACACTATTGGAATACCGGTGGTTAAAACACGATGTCTGGCGTTGTTTGCACGATATTATTGATATTGCACCAATTATTGTAAAGGCCTTTACTCAATAATGGTTCTGATAATTCTTATTCGATATTTTATTTTATTGAGTTAATAATTCTTTGCGTTGATATTTTATATTCTTTGTTGTTTTGATAATTGTCATTACGGTATTTTTCATTATCGAAGCAATAATTCATATTATCTGAATAATATTATTAGATAACATTATTGGCAATGTCTAGAAAGTTACATACAGGAGAGGTTTGGTCACCTAATTGCGCTTGATGAAGAAGAAATTCTTATTGAAAGCCCCTCTTTCTTAGGAGGCTGCACTGGTTGTCGATATTGTGATTACGTAATATTATTTGTGAATAATTAATTATTGATTCATATGATGAGGAAAATATTGATTTTATGTGGATATAGATGGAGAAAAATTTTAATGTGACAATTGTTGAAAATTGAAATTTATCTTTTCGATAAAATAATAATTTAAATTATTATATTTTAATAATATAATAATGGTGATATTTTTACAACGAATGTGGGATATATGAGTATCTGAGGAGGAAAAGTATTTTGTTGCAATAAATGTTTAAAACATGTTAAACATGTGGTGGACCCCATTTATTGGTGAAATTTGATTATAGCTTTTGTAAAATCGCTTGGTTTGTGGATTTGGTCAATTTCGATTGGAATTTGGAAAAACTTTCTTACGCAAAGTTGTAGAGAATTGAATTTCCTATAAAAACTTGTGACATTTGAATTTTTACGATAAAGGGCTATTTATTATGAATTATTGAAGTTTAAAGCTCAAAATAATTAATTTTGGAAGTTTTAATTATTTTATTATGAAAAACGTTTTTGTCATTAAAGGTGGGTCTTGCATGTGATGTAAATTTGAATTCAGATCCTTAAAAGTGGGCGTAGGAATTTGTAATATTAATATTAATATTTTATTAAATTTTACGCTTTGGTGTTCTAAGCATTTTCTATAAATAGGGTGCTTAGGTTAGAATTGAAAATCACACTTTAAAGCTGAAGTTTTCTCTCTCTATATTATTGGCGTATTCTTGTGAGTATTTTGAGTATACTTTGAGTATTGTTAGGCGGTGCAAGTTCCTTGACCTTATACGGTATTCAAATTAAAGTCTTAATCTTTCGAGGTAAGGGATGTTATTTTCTTCTCAAATGATATTATTTCTTCAATATCATTATCTTTGAAATATTGGTTGGAACTTTTTATCAAATTTGGAACTTTTTCATGTCGGGGTTACTATTCATGAGTTCTATTCACGAGTTTCTTATTCACGAGTACTATTCATGAAGCGTGAAGATGTTTTTTTGTGGAATTTCTATCTTTTGGTGTAGAGATTTACTATTCACGTATCGGCCTTTATTCACGTATCTGACATTATTCATAGAAAAATAAAATTTCTTCTTTTTCGTCCAAAATATCTAATACGGATACTAGCTTTGATTGTATCCATGTTTTGATCATTCTTGAATTTTACACCACTATGATTATTTTTGAGGTATTTTTGAACATGGATAAAACAAAGTACGAATCTTTAATCCTTAATCCTTGTCATTTTGTTTCCTTTGGATTCGTTTCTTTAAAAAAAATATTTTCATCATCCTCGATCTTAAATTATGATATTATTGAATATCTTTGGCTGTGTAGTGTAAAGATGAATGATTTCGAAGAATATCTTTGGTAGTAGTGCAAAGATGAGCAGTGTTTAGATGAACATGACCAATGATGAATATCTTTGGCTTTGTAGTGCAAAGATGAATATTTGATTCAGATGTATATTGATTGATGTTACGGGGATAAAAGATGAGCGATGAACTTTTAAATTCATACATAGAAGATAGTAGTTTGCATTCTCTACTTAACTCTTCTAATGAATTATTATTTCATTGCGAATATTGATTTAAAATTTGTTGTCTATTGTATTCTATTAGATTTTTCCTGTTGAAGACTAACGGTAATTTGTTGTATATTATCTTAGTCATAATATTCTTTCTTGAGCTAGTTGAGCTCACCCTTTTCCTTTTGTTCCATTTTTTCTCGGGAGGCGAGAATATAGCGAGTATGCAAGTCGGGGTATGGAATGAAGGTTCTAGAGAGAGTTGTTTAGTAGTCCTCACCATTTTTGTAAAATAATGTATCAATAAATGTGATGAGGATTTATTTGAGTATAGATATTGTCTAGAAGATAATATTTGTATTTAAACTCACAGTTTTACTGTTGTAATAATAAAGTTGTAGTTGTTTCTGTACCATGTATTGACAACTCAGAATGGGTGATGTATACCTATTTTGGGGGCGTCACAAGGGAGGCCAGGGCAGAGGCAGAGGAGGTCAAGGAAGCCAAGAAAGGGGTAGAGGACAATTTCACACTCAAGTTTCAAGAAGCCCTCCTGCAAGACATTTCCACCAACAGACTCCACGATCAAGCAATCAGACTCAATGATCTGATCAGCAGGAAGTCTTGATGGCTCAGCCATTAAGGAATCAAGGGCCAACTACCAGCTCACCAAATGTGACCACCACAGGCCTAAGAATGCCAATTGGACATCCATCATTCATGAATAGGCATGATCACAACCCGATAGTAAGCCCTAGTGAGCTGGAAGATATAGCCAGAAGGGATGAAGCGGCGGGGAAAAAAGAAGAAATTTGAGGAGTATGCCAATCCTCCAAGGAAAAGATCAAAGAAATAGAGATAAGTAAAAGCTTAAATTCTTAATGATGTAAAGCCAAATTGTAATAATCTTCAATCATCAATAAATTCATGCTTATTCTCTAGAAATTTCAGCTGTTCACTGAAATACTAAGTCATGTTTAAATTTCCTGCAAATGCATCTAGACACTTATAATCGTGACAATAAATCTCCTTGGTTATGTCAACATCAAATAGGGGGAGATTGTTGGGAGAATGCATATTATGATTTGATGTTTTAAATGTATATGCTCATGATTATTTGTAAAGTCCTTCAAGGAATATATGTACAAGGACTTAGTGATAGATCAAATTTGTTAGGTTGATCTAAGCTCTTAACATGTATCATTCTGTAATTGAATGTATAGATAGAAAGATCAAAGTTGTTATGTTGATCTTGAGATGTAATAGATAGGCTTCACAGAAATCGTAGTGTATCAATCTGATCAACATTACAGGAGTCAAGGCAGAAACATAGAGCTTCAAAGATTGTAGTGTGCCTGCCTTGAAGGGCCTCTTCGAAAATCGTAGAGTGGTCCCAACATTTGCCGAGCCAACTCAACCATCGTAGTGTTTTCTCGGAAACGTAGAGTTTACAACTCAACGATCGTAGTGTACTCTCAGAAACGTAGAGTTTACAACTCAATGATCGTAGTGTGCTCTCAGAAATATAGAGTTTACAACTCAAGCAAGCGAAGATCGTAGTGTGCAAATGTTTAAGAGAAATCGTAGTGCTCTCGGCTAATAGCATCAGACTAGGAACCAAGGCGACAAGTCACCATGATCTGAATCGTAGAGTACCATGATCTGCATCGTAGAGTATCATCTGTCTTGTGTCAGAAAACGTCAAGCCTCATAATTTGTGTGGAGACAGATTCCAACATAAGAGGAATGGATTCTAAACATTGCAGTACTCACCAGTCCCAAAGTCATAAGAAATATCCTTAGTATGCAACAAAAAAGCGTATTGAAGAAGCTAAGGAAAGTACCATTAGTAAGGGGGAAAACACCTTTTCAGGTGTTAGGTGATAAAGCAGTCTGCAGTGTTAGTGGGCCAGAATGCAGTTCAGAAGATGTGCAGAAATGTCTCTATCAAAGAACAAAAAGGTCAAACGCATTTAATGCTTCAACAGATGGATCCAACGGATAGTTTTGATGATCACATATATGCAAATCAAGCAGATGAGAGAGAAGTAAGCAAGCATTGAACAAATAACGTGAAGAACTCTCAAAGCTCAACTCTACAATTTGAGATATAGAAAAGTTTGCTCAGCTACTCAGTTCTTTCGAACAAGTGCTTAAACATCAACTGAGTAGCAATCATCAAGAACTCAACATCTACCAATCAATTGAAGAAGCATACCAAGTCTGTTGGACTTGAAGAGTTTTAAGTGAACTGTAAGAGAGCCAAGTCTACTGGACTTGAAGAGTTCAAGAGTGAACTAAGAAGTTCCTAGACTGTTGGTCTAGAAGGAATCTGTGTGATTCAGAAGTTGTAAAAGACATCCTTAGCAGATTTCCTACTCGAGGAGTAGAAGAGTGGACTAGGAGCTTTAAGTGATTTGAACCACTTAAAACGACTTTGTCTTTTACTTTCATACTATAAATTCTATATCTGCCATAACTGCTATAACTGCCTCACTCTCATAACTCCACTACTTCATTAAGGATTAAGACAAACATTAGTTCCGCTATGTTTTAATCATCATCAACGAACAAATTTAAAACGAAAAGATTTTTTAAATATCTATTCAACCCCCCTTCTAGATAACTATTCTGCCAACTAGGAACTAACAACTTATGCACTTAATCTTGAATAATTATCCATAAAAAATTTTAAATTCACAAAATTCCTTTCTAAAAATGTCAAATTACTACACTTATTTTTGTCTTGGTTTATTATTTAACCTTAATTCAATCTTTTAAGATTTTATTAAAATATCCAAATTATCAAGTTGTCACACGTGCTCGTAAGAATTAGTGTTTTTAATGTCAGGTTATCTTTTTTAATGAAATTAAAACATTATTTCTTGGTCTTCTGACCAGTTCATCATTTCAAAAATATTTTAAAAGAATAAAAAGTATTATTTTGATTATTCATAATACTTCACAACTATTAATTCAGTTAGTGAATAATGGTCATATGATTCTTGATTTTTTAGTTATTAGACTGTTTTACTTCATAGGCAATTTAATGTCAATCTTGCTTGAATTTTATGATTTCAGCCAAGGCCAAACGTGTAGAAGGATCTGGTAAGGGTAAAGGGAAAGTTAAGATGACCGAGTAGAAGAACCTTTGTAATAATATTATACTTTTGGTGGAATAATTATATTATGACTTAAAGAATATGTAATGGTTATAAAATCTGGGACAGATTAATTATGATGTACTAGTGTAGTAATTACTTTTAAGTCATTTAAGCTTATACATAGTTAGATTTTAATGAATGTGGTAGCACCTTGTCTAGGGTTTAAAGGTACCCACATTATCACATAGTATTGACACATAATCAAATTTTAAGTTATAATCTACAAGAGTCTGTTTCACCCATAATATACGTGCATAACAACGTACAACAACTATATATTCAGCTTCAATGGTTGAAATATATACTGAGTTTTGTTTCTTAGGGAACCAAGAAACTAAACACCCACCTAGAAACTGACAAGTTCCGCCACTACTTTTTCGATCAACATAATGACCTGCATAATCAGAATATGAAAAACAAACAAGGTTAAATGATTGACCTATAGGATACCACAATCCTAAATATGTGGTTCCTTTAAGATATCAAAAAATTCTTTTAACCGCAACCAAATGTGATTCTTTAGTATCTGATTGAAATCTGGCCCATTTACAAACACTGAACATAATCTCAGGTCTACTAGTTCTGATGCACAACAGACTTCTAATCATTCCTCTATATTTCTTTATGTTAACACTTTTTCTATTTTCATCAGTAGTTGATATAGGAGTATTAAGAGGTTTCACAGATTCTAATCCAAATTTCTTAATCATTTCTTTGAAATATTTAGATTGAGAAATATTAATACCTTTTTCTCATTGTTTGATTTGCAGTCCGAGGAAGAAGTTTAATTCTCCCATCATACTCATTTCAAACTCTTTACTCAAGCTTTCAAAGAAATCATTGCACATAGTAATATTAGTAGAACCAAAAATGATGTCATCAACATAAATTTGTATAATAAGAATATCAGTATGTTTATATTGGTAAACATAGTAGTATCAATAACACCCCTTTTAAAACTATTTTCTACCAAAAAATTACTTAAATGTTCATACCATGCTCTGGGGGCCTGTTTCAAACCATATAAAGCTTTATGCAATTTATAAACATATACAGAATGATCAAAACCTTCAAAGCTAAGAGGTTTTTAACATAAACTTCCTCTTCAATAAGACCATTTAGAAAAATTGATACAAAAGCTAATAACATACGTATAGACTCAATTCTAGCAATAAGAGCATATATTTTATAGGCACTCGAATTTTGCATTCTTGTTACTAACCATGTAAGAGGGCAAAACCATCTTTTATCTACCAAAGACAACCCCAAGAAATCATCAAACTAGACCCCTCGAGACAACCCCGGGAAATCATCAAACCAGTCACCTAGAGACAACCCCGAGACATCATCAAACTAGACCCTGGTGACAGCGCCAGGAAATCATCGAGAGAAAGAAAACTTTTCTTTCGTTCAATCTTTGTAAATCTCTTATACAAACACTCTTATACATATATATATATATATAGAGAGAGTAACATGTCAAGTTTTTACTGATGGAAATCAAGTTTCTAGGCGCCTAAAGCCATTCGATAGCCATTCTCATGCGTTACTGTAAGATTTTGTCGTGCTATATAGACATAGTTAGCAGCTTATATTCGTCAAATCTCACTTTTAAACCATTTATTTCTTGTAAATAGTTAATATTTAATCTTTGTTTACTAGATCTGTACTAGATCTACCCAGATCTAGCTTTTCACCGGTTCAAAAGTTGTAAAACTCAAACCTGAAAGTTATAATGGCAAAGATCTGTACATATATAGTTTTCTTTCTAGTTTTTGTAAGTATTAACAACTAAGTGACCCTAGATCTGTATCTAGAGGACGCTAGAAGATTTGGCTACGTGCGTGCAAGGATTTAACTGATGAATCTTTTGTTTTGCGACGTATAGAAGTAAATATGCATTTTATTTGAATATATTAATTGTGCAAGCTTTAAATATTTATATGAGCCTAAGAACAACAAATGTTTGATGATTCAATCAATAGATCTAGATCCGATTTCAAAAATAGACTTGTTTAATTTGTAAATGCTAGCTTGCAAATTTTTTACTTGTAAATCTAGGGCCTTAAAACGGTTATACGGGTTTAATGCCCCGAAATAGTGAAAACTGTGGTTGTGGTGTTCGTGATTATTTTGATAGCTTTTATGCCCATAAGAAGTTCGACATATATATATATATATATATATATATATATATAATACTATACTATTAAAGATGTTTTGCATATTGAATAAAATCAAATCAAGCTGAATATGGAATAAAATGAAAGTATCAAAGGCCGCAATTCCTATTTGAGCATAAGGGTTTGAAAACTTGTTTTCAAAACATCACTTTTATATTCTTTACTTATAATTGAAATTTTATATAAGTCAAACCCTTTGTATATAGGTGCAAAAGAGGCATAACACTCCTTTCAAATAACTCACTTTGAGCACATTTATTTGCATCACAAACACACACACACACCCACACACATACTCCACAGGCTTAGGAAATTGAAAAGACACGATAATCGTGTTTCACAGAAGTCGGGGGTACCTAACATCTTCCCCTCACTTAAGCAAGCCCGCAAACTCTATGAATATCGATTTCCAAAACCAATTCACTAGAGTTACATATTCGGTCATATTGTAAAACCTTTCAAAACTCCGGTTGAGTTCGTATAACCATTTAACTCATACCAACTGGCGACTATGTCAAATTCGGCCCAATCTATTAAAATTAAACTTTTTAAATCATCGACATTATACTTCGGTCTCTTCCTAAAATCTCACCCTTTAAAGAAAGATAAATTAAACCACGTAGAAATATAAAGGGTAGAAAACCACACGTAGGAATGGATGATTTGTTTTTCCCAGCGTCGACATGTTTCATCATAATCAATACCTTCAAGTTGATTATACCCTTGTGCAACCAATCTTGCTTTGTTTCGTACTACATGTCCATTTTCATCTAATTTATTACAAAAAACTCATTGAGTTCCAATAAATGAAATTTCCTTAGGTTTTAAAACTTTTCAAGTTCATCTTCCATGGCTATTATCCAAATCTCATCCAATAAAGCATCTTTTATATTTTTAGGCTCAATTTGGGATAAGAAGGATAAATTACCAGCCGTATTATGTGCTTGTGATGTACTAAGAACTCCTTTATCAAGATCACCAATGACATTTTCTAAAGGATGATTTCTAATAATATGTGAGTCTTTGGGTAGGTCTTTTAACTGAGGATTGAGATTTTCAAGATGATTAACATTGGCAGGTGGAGATGTATTATCTAGTTTTGGTTCCTCCATATTTATGAGAATATCTTCAATGACAACATCACTGTCAACTAACTCCTTATATTTGGGAGGAGGCTGAGCTTCATCAAAAGTTACGTTCATTGACTCCTCAAAAACCAAACTCCTTTTGTTAAAGACTCTGTATGCTTTACTATTAAGTGAATATCCCAGAAATATTACCTCATCAGATTTGGGATCAAATTTTAACAAATGTCTTTTAGTATGTAGAATATAACATTTTCTCCCCAAAACACGAAAATAATTTATTTTTGAAGTTCTTTAATAATAAAGCTCGTAGGGAGTTTTAAGCAAAATTGGTTTTAATAAAACTCTATTTATAATATAACAGGATGTTGCAAAACTTCAGCCCAAAAATATTTTGGAAGACGATATTCATTTAACATAGTATTAGTCATTTCTTGTAAAGTTAGATTTTTCCTTTCAACTACACCATTTGATTGTGGTGTGCAAGGAGCAGAGAAGTTATAACTTATACCATGCTCATCACAGAACATAATAAAATTAGAATTATCAAATTATTTTTTGTGATCAGATCAAATATAAACAATAGAGCTTCCCTGTTGATTATGTATTTTCTTACAAAAAGCAGAGAAAGAATTTATAGATTCATTTTTATATTTAATAAAATCAACCCATATAATTCGAGAACAATCATCAACCAAAATTAGAATGTATACAACACCACCCATGCTATGTTTAGGAATAGGTCCTACTAGGTCCATATGTAAGAGTTCTAATGGTCGAGAGGTTGATAATGTGAGTTTAGGTTTGTGAGGTGCATGAATTTGTTTTCTCAGTTCACATGCTTCACATATATGATCTTTTAAGAAATTCACTTTTGGAAGACCACGAACATGCTCTTTAGATGAAATGTTATTTATTAGTTTCATGTCGATGTGTCCTAGTCTGCGATACCAAAGCCATGAATCATCATTTGCAGACACAAGACATATATTATCTAAGTGAGAATAATAATCTAGGTCACATATGTACACATTTTGATTTCTGGGACACAAAATAACTAATTTTCCAATTTGATCAAATATAGAGCAATTATGTAAGCTAAAAGATATTTTCAAACCACTATCACATAATTGACTGATAGATAGAAGATTATACCCTAGTCACGTGACTAATTGAAGGTTAGAGATTATTATTTGCTTATTACCAACACTTCCAATTCTAATTATTTTACCTTTATTGTTATCTCCAAAGGTTATTTCACCATAGTCTGTAGCTTGTAGATTTTTCAACTTTGACTTGTCAACATTCATATGTCTTGAACAACCACTATCGAGATACCATTTATATTTATTCAAATCAGATGCAAAACATACCTGCAATATATATATACTAATTTCATAGACTGGTACTCTTTTAACATGAAGGGTCCTTTGGGTAAGTTTTCCATTTTGTATAAGGAATATTTATATTTTCCTTTACAAACTAGGTACATGATAATCAGTTTTAGTAGATATAAGCATTCTATGAGTGACAAGTGTAATAACCAGAAATATTAGGTCACACTATAAATAAGAATATTAATTATTTATCAATGAAGTGAATACATTGTGACTTATATATATATATATATATATATATATATAAGAAAATGTATATTTATTAATCATAGAAGAAGTGAATAAAAGAAAAGGCTTGAAACATATTTATATATGTCGAGGATTAAATAACCTAAGTGTTATATTTTTGAAAAATCCAAGTACTTAAATTATATACTAGAGGACTAGTAAGAGAGATTTATTTTACTATCTCAACCTAATTATTATTTTAACCTAATTAAAATAAGTGTAATTGGATTATGTAATTAATCAATCTGAATAATTATTTAAAGTCTAATGTAAGTGGAATAGAAACACTAATTAAATAGCAAGGGTAATGTATTAAATGTGTTGGGCATATGTAAGTTTATGTGGTCCAAATAATTTAAATGTTAATCCAAATAAATGAGGATTGGCTCAAACCCAAGCCCAAATTTTGTGTAGGTTTTCTAGAAGATAAAATGTGTAAATAAAGCATTAAAAGAAAACCAGAAATGGGCCAAAAGGGGGGGAAAAGGGTCGAGTATTAGAGGGCATGTAGGAGGCACAATTACTTCTTTTTATTTTCAAGGTAGTTTACCCAGTCCCTAGCCTTTGCTCCATAATTAGGCTAGCTTAAATAAATGAGATCCATAAAATAAGGATCGGCAAAGAAAATGTGAAGATTTGTCATGATGATATATATATATATATATATATATATATATATATATATATATGTTATATGTATACATTTTATAGCCTATAAATAGAGCTCTTCTCATTTGATAACAAGTTTTAGACTTCATTTTATTTCTTAATTAAGTCTCCAAAAAGCTAGAGAGCAAAAATATTTTGATAGAGAAAGGGGAGGGGGCTTCTGTGCACCTAAAGGACAAAGGAGAGGAGATTTGTGGATGCCTTCAAGATTTATAACTTACTTTGGAAGAAGAAGAAGAAGTGTCACTAGATCATGGTTCAAAAATCTCCTAAACTCAAACCCTAACTAGTTTAATGTGTATTTCTTATGGTTGTTTTAGAATAAATGATGAATTTATGTTCTTAAGCCATATGATAGTAGATCTATGTGTTATATGATGTTTTATGGTTATATGTATCCATTTTAAGTGTTGATAATCTTTGATGAAGAAGAAGAACAAAAATAGTTTATATCCAGAAAAACCAAAAACCCTTCTGTCTTTTATGATATGTTAATATATGAAGTTAATTAGTTTTTGTCCAAAGATGAACATTTTTCAATGTCGTGAGACGGAGATATGGTCCGTCAAAGAAGATGCAATATTTTAAAAGAAACTGTTATAACCTAAGATCTATAATTTAGAAAATTATGAAATTTTAATAGAAGTCAGTTTATGATGATATAAGGCTACTATATAAATTTCAGAATTTATGGTTAAAACGATAATTTTTAATAAATGTTGTGGTTTTGGACTGTAATGGCCTATTTAAAAATAGGAAAAGAACTTGGAAAATTACAAGAAAATTATTCTGTGACTAAAATATGATATATTGAACCCAGAAGATACGAAAATAATAAGTTGATTAGGTATTTTTAATGCCTATAAATGAGTTAAGAATAATTGGGGAAATTAAATTATATTAAGTCAAAAAAATGTTAATGTGATTTTATTGGTGATGATCATTAAGATGATGTATTAAGATTTTTCGAGGGTAATTTGGTAATTTTAACAAAATAATATAAGAATGACATGTTATGTTTGTTAAATAAATTAAATAGTAGGAGATAAACAATTAAATTAATTTTTTTATAAATGATTAATAATATTAGTAAATAATTAAAATATTATTAAATGATTAATACTATTAGTAATTGATTAAAATATTATTAAATGATTAATAATATTAGTAAATAATTAAAATAATATTAAATGATTAATAATATTAATAATTGATTAAAATATTAATAAATGATTAATAATATTAGTAAATGATTAAAATTATATTAAATGATTAATAATATTAGTAAATGATTAAAATAGTATTAAATAATTAATAATATTATTAAGGGATTAAAACATTATTAAATGATTAATAATATTAGTAAATGATTAAAATATTATTAAATGATTAATAATATTAGTAAGAGATTAAAATATTATTAAATTATTAGCAATATTAGTAAATGATTAAAATATTATTAAATAATTAATAATATTGTTAAGTGATTAAAATATTAATAATATTATGTGTAAGTGAATAAGATATTATTAAGTGATTAATAATATTATGAAGTGAATAAAATATTAATAAATAATTGATAATAAATGACAAAAGTTTAAGATGATGGTTAAGTGATTTAAATATTATCAAAGGATGATAATATTATTAATAGTTTAAGGTATTATCTAATGTTTACTTATGTGAATAAATGTTAGACAATTTAGAATAAAGTAGTAGTATTATGAATTAAGGTATGTTATGCTAATTGAAAGATCAATCTTATCAATGATAGGTCTTTTCATAAGAGATTATATTAGGTTGCTTAGCGGTAATCAGCGAAGCAGATAAGTTTTCCTGATTCAAACTTGAGTTATTATTTTTCAAGCATGTTGGTGGATTAATTATTGTAGATTATTCCATATCTATGATAATTATTGATATTCGCACTTAGTGCAAGTTTCTTAAATTCAGACTTGTATCTAATTTGAAGATCTCTAAGTGGTTTAATTATTTAAAATTATTCACATTGATATTGTTATTGTTTATTGCACCTGTGACCTTTTAAAGCTTTATTTCATTATTGAACTGTGAAACCGTTGAAGTTCTATTATTCATGAAATATTTGATGTCTAAGCTAATTGTATCAGCTAGAGCATGTTTAAATTTGATAATTCAAATACATTTTAAAAGTTCTTCCAAACTAGCTGTTGGTGCGGACTCTTAGACTGATAAAAATTTTTTATTAAGACATTAGAAAACGAATATTTGCCCTTTTATTAAGTGTTATGCATATTCACCGGAAATAAGAGGATGACCCCCTTGAGTATTAAAACCTACTACGAGGTCCAATTTAATTACTAATACACCTCTGTATTTGTTCATGGTCATTGTTGGCCACTCATAATTTTTAATTCAATATTTCATTTATTGAAACTTGAATCATATTCTTTCATAATTATTATATTATTGAAAATTCAAAAGCTAAATTCTTTTCCAATCATGATATATCGTTCTTGTATTTAAACTTGCTGAGTAAAGTAGTTATTTGCCTGAGTGTTCGAAGAAATACAAAGGCAAAGGAAAAGTCCAAGAATAGTTTAAATATGCACTTTTATCTATTGTGTTATCTTATGTAATTTGATTATGTAAATCTTTTGAGTTATTAAGGGTATGTATTAAGTTAAGGTCAGTAGACATTGGGAAATATTGTAGAACCATTGTAATAAACAATGTATGTTTATATATTCCAAGTTAGTTATAGAATGTGTATGAAGATGTTGGATCGTGAGCACCAAACTCAAGGTTGTGGGTTATAAACATTCGGATGTGAAACCTAGGTTATAATCTCAGAAGAAAACTCGTATAGAGTACGCTAGGAGATGGATTATCAAAATTCATCGAGTATGGGTTATGCATAATAAAATATCATTTCATTTTATCAATGAATATATTTTATTGTGATGCTGATGTTGTTTTTTATTTGTTATTGGTGTTGTGATTATAGGATGCCTGAGAGTGACCAGGATAGTCATACAGTCGAGGAGGAGCAGATGGACCTCACTGAGGATCCTGGTTCTGAACCAGAACCGCAGAAGGAGCCTATAGATTATGAAGAGAATGAAGGCACTACTGAGGGTGTTGTAATTGAGGAATTAGTGGATACGAATTTAGAATCAGAAGATAGAAATGCAGAACTAGAGCATAAAATTTAGAATTTAGAAGAACAGAATATGACTCATCAATTTATGGAAGTTCAGTAAAGGGAGTTGGCCTATCAATTAGAGCATGAGTTTGGAGAAATGAAGGCACAACTCCAAGGATACGAGACTTACGACACAACATGTGTGCCCATTACTGCATCAGTTGGTCACCAGAAATACTGAGCTGAGAGAGAAGTTAGAGCAAGAAAGAACTGAAGTTGGGAGAACTGAGAGTTAGGCATGAGGATATGAAGCTCGAATTTGACTTAGACATTGCTGACAAGATCAGGATAGAGGATGTTTGGGTATGAGCTGCCCAAAGAGTAGACCAGCTGGAAAGAGAGGTTCAATCAGGTGCACTTAGGATTGAGACTATGGTATTAGCGTCAGATACAACCTATGGGATTCAGAGAGGCAGGGATAGGATGTATCATATGGAGGAAGGACAAACTAATCGTTTGGTACGCCGTCGAGTGATGGACGGAGTTATGCAGCAAGAGCATGTGGGTGTGGCTTGCCACGACATGCAGTGATGTTATGAGTCAGTTGTAGTATGTTGTATGTAAATCCAGTTAGTACACCTTTTGTTTATAGGGTTATATATATATATATATATGTTGTAAACCTTAGACTATGAGAGGCAGTATGTGAATATGATGCATCCCCACTTTATGTGTTTAGGGGAATATAGTAATTATAAATCCCATCTTTTGTTGCCTAAGTGAGATAGATAACATTTGGGATAATAGACTTTTTAGTCACTGTACTAGGGCCCGATTTCATTGTGATTATCGAAACTATTTTTGTTATAGTTGAATATCTGTACTCTCAAAAATTACAAAATCGTCATTCCGTTCGATTTTCGTCCAAAAATGTGACAGAAGTGCTGACTGTGCATAAAACTCAATTTTTTTTGCTGATATGGACGGGTTTGCTGACGTGGAGGGCAGAAGGCTTGCCTTAAGAATTTCCTTAAAGAAAATGTTGCTCACGAGTGTTGAACTCCAGACCTCTCCAAACTAGAAACGTTATTTTCCGACAAAATTCACTAGACCAACTACCTATCATGCTAGAATTTATGTAACACTAATATTTATATCACTAATAATAATAATTATTGTAATAATAATAATTACACAATATTATTATTATTATTATTTTAATAATAAAAATAATTATTAAAAGGAAAGAAGGCCACATTACTATTTAGAATCTTGCGTCAGATGTGGACCGTTTGATGCTCATCATATTTTTACATAATACTTATATACAAAACTCATTAAAATAAATTCTTGTAGTAATTAATTCATTCTAAAACTAAAATTAATCCAACTGAATTTAAACTTGATCCTATATTTCCTCTATTTAAAAAAATTGGGATAGATCACAAGAGAAGTTTTTGCTATTATTATTATTATTCATGAAATAACTTAAAATAATTTCATGTTATGTTTATTTTTTATCGAATTAATTAAAGAATTTGATTAAAAAATATCGTTTGAACTATTATACCCATACCAATAATAACATATTTTAAATTTATTTATACATCAAAAATGATGAACAATTAATTAGAAATTTTAAATAAATAATTATATTATTCAATAATTTTTAATTTACTTACTTTTTTAGTTGATTAAGTATCACCATACACCATACTACTACTGCAACTTTTACATTAATTAATCGTAAAAATAATATTTGTATTTATATAATTGTATTTCTAATTACATTCATATTGTATTCCTTTGGGGTTGGAGTTCAAATTCAAACAAAATAAAAGAAAGGCCCACACACTTTTAATTATTATTATTTTCATAATAAATATAATAATTAAAATAATAATAATAATATTTATTATTATTATTAAAATAATCATTAATACAATTTAGTAGGTTATTTTTTGGTAATTAATTACCATTATAAATCCATGTCTCAAGGCCAAGTAATCAACTTTTGTCACCGATCTTACAAATTGCATGAAGAAACACACCTTAAATCGAAACCAAAATCAAATTAAGTTTATTTTAATAAGAAATGCCAACTTAATACATAAAAATAACTATAGACACTCGAAAATTTCTGCATACATGTTACTAACATTGCAGGAAGGCAGAATCATCTTTTAGAGATAACCCTAGAAGACAGCTCAGTTCAATCCTGGAGACAACCCTGGGATATTCGGTATTACCATCTCGGAGATAACCCCGAGATATCCAGCTCAGTCCCGAAAATACCACCAAAATTTTCAACCTCAGTCCCGGAAATAACACCGGTAGTTTTAGTTTCAAACCATGGAAATAACCCCGAGGAATGCCATTTAAATACCGGAAATCACACCGAAGAAGACCGTCTCATCTCGGAGAAAACCCCGAGATACTCAGTCTCAGTCCTAAAAACAACACCGAGAAAGATAGTATCAACCTCGGAGACAACCCCGAGGCATGCAGTTGCAGTTTCGGAGAAAACCCTGGAAATGCTTGTTTCAAACCCATGCAAACAGCTTCAAACACTCAGCAAAAGCCCCGAGGCACTCATTCCCCAAGCCTAGAGATAACCCTGGGAAGTCAGGCACACCTCAGAAACAACCCTGAGGATGGTTGACACTGCAGCGATCCAATCTCGAGAGATAACCACAAGCAACCATCTTAAATCCGCTCAAACCGGAGATAACCCCGGTGAAAGGCAGAATTGTCATTTTGCCATCCCAAACCCACATCGCCCTGCTCAACAACAACATACATACATTCTATATAGAAATGTCCTATAAGAACAAAAGAGTGTCAATCCCGAGTGACTACTGCACAAGATATCACACCAGATAGATTTTGAAGCTTGAAGACCTAGGGCATGATCCAATCTTCCTGACTTCGTACAACCTCTAATCCCATGTCATTGTGCAGCTCTCGACAACAACATGCCATAAAAGGTCTTATACACCTCGACCAGATGTCCAGATTGATGTTCTCAAAGTTCGAGCAGACAACACATTGCATGTGTGCACGTACTTCGAGAGGGTAGGAACCGGGGAACCCCGGGCAGCCGCATGTGCATCTGTGGCTGCCGCAGGTACACCTATGGCTCCCCACTCTATAAATAGAGGGCTTGGGACAACCATTTTGTATAGAGAAAAGGGGAGGAAGCTCTGTCTAATTTGCTCCGTACACACTATAAACTGAGTGCTTTCTCATTTTAAACACTTATGAGCTTATATATTTCTATATTTTTACCGGCGGGAGCCGAGTGTTCATCAATTTTAAGTCATTGAAGTCTTCTTTAGCAGTCCACTGTAAGCCTTTCCTACACACTTTAAAGCCTTTCTCTTCATCTTTTCACACATCGTTCTTCACGTTGAGAGTCGTGATGCGTGTGGACTTCGGTCCGCGACTTTTATTTCTTTTTGTATATATATATATTATATATATATGTATATATGGACTAACATTATCGAGTTATGCCTTGATTGAGCTTGGATTTTACATCCGGAGTGTTTATTTGCTTTTATATAAACATATACTTATATATAAACTGTTATCGAACTCTGTTCGATGAGCCTAGATTTTACATCCGGAGCGTTTATTTGCTTATATATATATATATATATATATACCTATATATATGAACTGTTGTCGAACTCTATTTGATGAGCCTAGATTTTACATACGGAGGCGTTTAATGCTTTATATATATATATATATATATATATATATATATATATATATATATAGCGACAAATCATATATATGATAAACCTAGTCGAGATAGATCGATATATATCCATGCGTTTACAGTTATATATATATATATATATATATATATATATATATATATATATATATATTTCTATCTAGGCATGGAGTTTACTTCGTGGCCTTTTACATCTTTCTTTACATTTCGTCCTGCCTGGAGTTTACTTCGTTGCGGTTGATAGTTTTTACTGCTTTCTTTATATTTCTTCCCGCCTGGAGTTTACTTCGTGGTGGTTGATCGCCTTTACGACTTTATTTACATTTCTGATCCCCCACGGAGGTGCTTCGTGGTGGTTGAACATGTCTCTCTATATATATTTACCGCTTTAATATATTTACATTTCCGATCCTTCATAGAGGTGCTTCATGGTGGGTGATCATGTCTGTATATATATATTTACAACTTTTATATATAACTGCTTACAACTTTCAAATACATTGCTACATCATGTGAGCCTAGGAATCATGTGATCACAGATTCAGTCTACTGAATCTAGATTCAGTTCCCACGATGGACATTTTCAGATGTGCACGACTTATAAATTATTCGGTATTGCTATGTATATTATTTTCTCGAAGATGCTTCACATCTCAAAAATAAAAGCAATCCAGCCGAACACATAATAAAATGGAAGTATCAAAGGCCTCAATTACTATTGAGCACAAGGTTTTGAAAAACCTCTTTTTACAAAACATCATTGCTATATCTTGTTTAAAACTAAATTTTTACAGAAATTAAAAACTTTTGTATATAGGTGCAAAAGAGGCATAACACTAATTCCAAATATTTGCACACTGATCCACACACACACACATTCATATAACAGTTTAATTGAAAAGTGGTCGTCACCGTGGTAACACGGATGTCGGGGGGTGCCTAACACCTTCCCTCCGCATAACCAAGTCCCTGGACCTTAACGAATCTCGGTTTTACAGACCCGTCAAGAAGTATTACATCACTGAGTCAATGTGAAAATCTTTTCTCAGTTGTGTTGGTACAACCATTTAAAAAACCAATTGGCGACTCTTACAGTCCAATCGTCGACATATACATGTCGGACCTTTTCACAATTGTTTTTTCAAACAAATCTCACCTAACATGAGAACACTAAAAGACAAGAACAGAAAAGGGACAAATAAAAATCCCGACGTCGACATGTGGTGACTTTGCTGGGGACTTCAGTAAGAGGGCTTAAGCGGCTATTACAATCTTTTCAAAACTGTTATATGCTTGTGTGTTGATGTTGCATTTACATTTGATGGATGTGTACGAATGCATTACTTACTGTACTTAATGTTTTACACTATATCTGGTTGTGATATTAGTGCTTCGCACATGTCATCGTTTTCATAAACGGTGAGAAACATTATATGTGAATGTATGTTGTGTGGTTCCTCCACCAGGAGGCTATTATGTCGGTATTTGATTACTGGACTCGTAAGAAGAATAATTCCAATGAGGCTCAGGAAAGGCACCACCCAAATTCTCTCCAGTTCAAAGATCGGATTGACTTCCCGTCGAGTAAATTGTGAAGATTTGGGAACCTTCATGCCAAAAAGCCGCGAGAGTAGCCTAAGATAGGTCTGCCTTTGATAAACCAAATGCAGAGGAAAGTCTCTTCATGTTTTCTCATTTTAAATTACTCGTAAAGTCAATTACTTATAATTTCATTCCATATTCATCTCCATGTAATGAGAAATATGAAGAAATATGTTTACAAATATTTACATGTTATCATATATTACAAACAGCTAACATCCGTTTTGCAGGATAATACTCCTAAAATGGATATATCATATAACATATAAACATTTATACATTCCCTAAAACAAAACTACGTCAGTTTTTCGCAGGAAAATAATCAAACCTATTACCCGGTCAAAATCCAAAAAGGCCATGAGCCTATAGTCAATTATGTCTTCATCCGATCAGACTAATCTTAAACCTGTCTCTCGTGAAGAATTTGACGGATTAAGTAAAAAAAATCACATATTTGGTTGTTCTGGTTAAAGAACTACACCAATCTACTCAGGGTAGAAGGATACCCATACATGCTGAATCCTCTGCACAAGAAGGAACCCAAGTCTGGATAAAGCCATTCCAGTACCTGAGCTTCAGTTGGATATGACCAACAAAATTAATGATAACACCCATCTCAAAGAAGATCTAGACACCGATGATATCAGAAAGAAAGTCCTTCAAATGGAAGAGACCATCCGTTTTATCAAAGGAATTGGAGCACATTGGAGTGTTTCATATGCTAACCTTTGTATATTCCCTGGTGTGCATTATCTATAGAAGTTCAAGACTCCTGACTTTGAAAAGTATGACGGGTTAGGAGACCCTTACACACATTTGAAGGTATTCATTGGAGAACTCGGATCTTATGTCGAGGATGGGAAGCTCAGAATGTAGCTATTCCAGAAAAGCCTGACTAGAGAAGCCCGGTCGTGGTATACTAGATTAGACAATTTAAAGATCCATAGTTGGGAGGAGCTAGCTCATGGCTTCCTCACTCAATACAGCTTCCAGTCTCAAATGACCACTGACCGGTACCAAATTACTAAATTCAGGAAACTAACCAATGAATCTTTTAGAAAGTATGCTCAAAGGTGGAGGCACCTTGTTGCTCAAGTTGTTCCCTATATGAATGAGTCAGAGATGGTGATGATCTTCATAGACATACAAGAAGCTCCTTTGTATGAGAGTCTTAGTTAGTATTGGCAAACCATTCTCTGAAATGATTAAACATGGGGTGATGTCTGAGATGGGATTAAAGTCAGGAAAGATTCAAGACCTAGCTGCCCTTAAAGTTGTTGCTGAGCACATCCAGTCCAGAAATTATGGAAACAACCCCTGGAGGGTCCATAAAAAGAAAGAGGAAGATGTTTCCTTGATACTACAAGGTCAGAATGGAAGTCAAAATATGCCTATTCAAAGGAGAAATTACTCTCCCTTTCAAGCACAGTCTTCAAACAATCCATTGCCTAAGGGTGGAGAAGTCAAACGCACTCGAGTGTTCACGCCCTTAGGGGACTCACTCGAGAACATTCTCAATCTTCTAACCACTCAGAAGAAAATTACGGATCTTCTTTCACCAGCCAACCCGAATGGGAGAGGTTTCAATGCTACTCGAAAGTGTGCTTATCATGTCGAGGCTCCAGGACATGATACTCAAGACTGTTGGGCCTTGAAACACAATGTAACAATCCAGAATTTTAAATTATAATTTTAAATATTTATTAAATTATATAAATATTTAATTGATGTGTGTATTGTTAAGTAAATATTTGTTTTGGATTTGATTTGATTATTCATTTGTGAAATAAATAATTTATGAGTGAAAGAAATTAATTATTATGAGATAATGTTCTAATTTAATTTAATACTTAAATTAGAGAGTTGATAGGATTAAATGGATTATTATAATATTTTTAATTTAATTTGGTAATAAAATTGTGACAATAAACTATGTTATGAATGGGTTATTAAAATAAATTAAAGGAGTTTAATTTAGTTTTTGCAAAATAAGGTTTAAAGATATTAAGTCTTTAATTTTAAAGAGTTTGCCAAACAAAGTATTATGGCTTTTGAATTTTAAATTTTATTATAATAAATAAAATAAATCAAATAATAAATAAAATATATTTATAATATATACATTTATATTCTTGTAACTGTTATATTAAGTACGCTTATTATGGCTTATAAGTTTTAGTGGTTGCGTACTGTTAATTGGCCTTGGTTTTCAGTTTTACGCCTTTGAGTTATTTGCTAAACTGAGGAAGAGATATAGAGTATTTGAGAGAGGATAAAGAGAGAATTTGAGAGTGAATTCTTGAGGTTCTCAAACAAATTAAGTGGTGTTAGCAAGGATTACAAAGTAAAAGAAGGTATGATCATAACCTTATTATATATATATATATATATGTGTGTGTGTGTGTGTGTGTGTGTGTTTTAACGACATGAGTTTCAATTTCTATGTTCTATGAATTCTATTTTTTTGAATTGTTGCTATATAACTGAATTATTGCAATTGTTAGTTGTAATGCTAGCGTTTTGTTTAAAAAGAAGGAAAAGCATTTACAGTGAGTATTTTTAAATTTGGCTTGAAAAAGTACCAAATATGGTGGGTTAATTGTATGTTAATTTGTAAATTAAGTCTTAATTATGCTAGTCCGTTAAGAAACGAAGAGAACGTAGTTTGAACGAAGTAATTTGGCGAAGAATGGTGATCACAATATGGATTTTTGTGAAGGAACTCAAAAATAAAGTTTTTATATGAAAACATGAAATTCAAGGAATTAAAATAGTTGAAAGTGTTGTTTAATTGTTCTAAGTTGATGAATATGTGAGGAAACATGTTTGTGTTAGTTTTATACCAATTGTATATGTTAATTTTACTGTTTTGTGGGTGAAATTCGTGTTAGTTGGGCTAAAAATGGAACACTGTTGTCTGCAGATGTCGTTTCATGCATGCACCAATGGTAGCATTGGGATCTAAGCTCTGTGTGTGGTTTTGACTATACCCTCGATATGAGACGATTGGAGTCTCATTGTTATTCTGCAGACTTTGGACACCATTATAACTTAGTCTAGTGATGTGTTAATGTGTCAAACATGTAAAGAAGAGGTTAAAACAGAATCGTGTCATGTGGTTAGTAATTCTAAAGTTATAAAAAATTCGTAAGCCATGAAAATGACATGTTGTAAGTTATTGAACACGTGAATTAGTAAGTGCGTGTTTAAATTAACATACTGAGATTTCTGAAGTGTATGTGGGGAGTGAATGGAAACTTGTACTAAAGTAACAAGTTTAACTATGAGTTATTTTTGAAAGTGAATGTTAGTATATCTAATATATATTATGATTCTAATACTATGTGTAGGTGAACGTGAGTTGTAATTTATAGCTTACGCACGAGGCAAGTTTCTAAACCTTACCTCTTTACATTGAGCAAGCTTTGTCATAAATTTTATTTGAGCAAGCTATATCTTTATCTTTATTTCGGACAAGTTTTGAATTCCAATAGTCATTGATTTATTCCAACTTGTTTATTGTTAGACAAGTTTCTTTAGTTTCATTCTTGTATCGTGAATGCAATATTTGAATTTCAATTCCTAATGTTGAATTATCTTATTTCAATTACTTTGCACAAGTTATTATCATGTTAAGAAAGTTTTACTTTCAGCTTGCTATTAGTTAATATATATTCAATAATTCTATATCTTATTTAATAAGATCATAACCTTAGCTTAATATTGTTCAAGCAAGGTTGATTTTCTACGCATGCCTATTATTCTTAACATTTTACCTTAAACTATTATTGATCACTCGTAGTGTTGTTAAGTCTTGTTGATTCAACTAATCCTTTAGTTGATGATTGTGAAACTCTAAATTACCCTCGAAGCTTATCCAAACCAAACTTTCTTTGGTGCTGACTTGTATTCTAAAACTGAGAAGAACAACCCTATTATAGGGGATACACGATGCGTTTAGATAGTTGTGCATAATACATGGTACGAAGGGCTGATCCCCCTAAGTACATGAAGTCCCTACAGTATAACTGTTTAGGTTAAAGTTGAAAGATTACTTGTAACCATGAACATAGTTCGCGGTCTTATGACCCTCAGATTCATTTCATACTTTGAATTCAGTTTTTGGTTATTATTGATAAAGTACTATTCAGTTTTGATGAGCCTATTCATTGGCAGTTATTATTCTCTTATTATTTCATTGTTATATCTAGTGAGCATATGTTTTGCTCACTCTTGCATATATATACACTCATTGCAGCTAAAGTTGAGAAGTTCGATGAACCTATGACTAACAAAGGAAAGGGAAAAATGTGCAAGTGATGAAGACTTGTAATTTCATTTATTGTTATGATGATAGACTTTATACTTAATGATGTTATGTAATTTTTTTATTTCCGCACTTGATTAATGTTTAAGGTTAGACAACTTGGGGAGACTTTTTGATTAATGATGTAACCCTTTTTAAAGGGAGGATTTATGATTTAATTTTATTATATTTAGGTAGTAGATATGAATGAATGGAAAGTGAACACCAAATCTTATGGAAATGAAGTACCTAGATTTGGGGGTGTCACACACAAGATCCAAGATTTAATAGACATTGGTGAGATCGTGGTCACCAAACCTGATCAACCCCATGTGCAAGACAACCCTCTTCCTCAACACAAAGAAGAAGATGTCAATATGATTAATTGGAGCAGTGGACATAGTTCCAATTTTAATGGTGGATCTTCCTAGACCAGCAAGGATAATGCTGATAAGTGGGACTATGCAAAGTTCCAGTTTACAATGGAACGGAAAATGAATGCTCGTGATGAAAGCAACTTAACCAATTAAGCGTAGCGGTGGTCCATCAAACACTCGTGTCACACGCCAATTATTTAGTCAGGAGCATGCCAGTCTCCTTCCTCTTGTTACCAATACTCCACCGCGTACTCCAGAACAGGAAACAATGGAGGATAAAATTGCCAAAAGGGCAAATGCTAAAGCCCGTCTAGATTTTGCCAACAAAAGGGAATTTACATACCTAGGCCAACCGATGGAAGTAATACTGCAGATGGTGATGCATGAAGGAAGAATCACAGCTCTACTACCTCCAATCAGCCCGGGTTCAAGGCAGTTTGATTTCAATGGAGTGTGCCAGAATAACTCCCAATCTCGCAGTCACAACATAGAAGACTGCTAGGTACTCCGCCACCTTATTCAAAATTTAATTGACAACGGTGTCTTGCAGATGGCAGACGATGATGCTGTAGTACTAGAGAGTGGGGACACGTTTCCTATAAAGTGGAAGGAAGTCGTAGCAGTCATATCTTCTAAGGCAGATACAGCTACACTATCACATACAATGCAACCCGTTCAGCTCAAAGGTATTGACAATCCTTTGAAAGTTGCTGCGCCAGAGCCAATTATATTGCCATACAGACCACAATATCCTGTTGTCAACCTAAGAAAAGTTCCATGGAATTATGGAGGGACTGAAGGATCCACATCTCATATAACTGCTACAGTGTCGAAGGAAAATCCACTGTATCTTCCCCAACGGGTGATGAAGCCTACCATCAAGTCAAAGGGGAAGATTCCCATGGAAAAGGTGGAAGAATTTCTCCATAGTATGGGCTATAATGAAGCCAATGTGGTTTTAAGCTTAAGAGAAGCTCCACATAAAACCTCCATACTGGACTTGGTTTTCTCGTCTGAAGATCACAGGAAGGTATTACTCAGGGTTTTGGAAGAAGCCCAACTACCTAAGTTAATAGATGTTGAGAAATTCCAGCATCTGGTGGATCACATTTTTAACAACAATGTGATATCTTTTACTGATGACGATATACCTCCCGAAGGGACTGGTCATTACAAGCCGTTGCACATTACGATTTTGTCCTCCAGATATATGGTGGGAGGAGTCTTGATAGATGGAGGTTCATCTCTGAATATCTGTCCTTATGCTACTCTGGTGAAGATGAACATCAATCTCAATCGGATCCGAAGTAGCCATACGGTTATTAAAGCTTTCGACGGATCCCGATGAAACTCTCTCAGGGAGATTGAACTGCCAGTGGAGATTGGTCCACATACATCCTGCATATCAGGATCCATGCAAAAACATAATAATTCAGTGTTTAGATATTATACCGATTATTGATTTTTTTGAAACGCTTCGAATCTCCAACACAATTCCTCACGGTACTACGTCTCTACGGTATCCACACGAACGAACGTGAATCGTCGCACGATTCTACAATAAGGGCTCTGCGGTACTAGCCACCAAAGGAACATGATTTTCTAAAACTTCTTCTCTAGTCTTTTTCTAAGAGCGGCTAGGGTTTTTAGGTTAATGATAAAAACTAATATGGCTGCTACATATCATATATATAGCTGTTAAAAAGAATTAATCAAAAACCTAATTTAATTTAAATAAAATCCAAATTTATATATATATATATATATATATATATCTTAATTAAGTCTTACTTAATTAATATACCCATATATATAAATTATCCTATTAAATTAAATTCGTAATTTAAATAATATAAATCATATTGACATATTTAAATCTTTACAATTTAAATTAATTCCCCTTTAATTACGTTCTATGTGTGTGACCCTATATGTTATTATTACGTTGGCAATAATTTTAAAAATCATATTATAAAATTATAAACAGTGAGCGGAATCTAGTAATGCATCACTGCTACCCAAGTAATAATAAGATCGATGATTCAATGCAACCTTTTTGTGACCAATATTTCAATGTAGTTTAATCATTTTAACCTTAATATCCTAGATTAAACTCGAGTCATGGAATATGTCATACTCTTCATAATTTAAGCTGAGTTTTTTGTGATCAATGTGTAGACTATATGAAACAAATCATTATTTGAGCATGTCCATGCATTTCATAGTCCTACTCAATAAAGATGCCTATGGATATCACCCCTACTATATAAGAGGGTTAAATTCCATCTAGATCACTCATATTCCTCACACGATTCATGATGTACCCAATAATCACCTTTATAGTCCACCCTATTAAAGGTGACCTTTGATGATATCAAAGTATATAAATTCTTGTGAAGTAATATAGTGATTTCAGGTCAGAGGATCATTACATCATTATCACTATGAGAACCGCTAATGACACTTCACATAATGCTCCATATAGAATTCTCATGGTGGGTCTGTCCATTACATCGTTCTCTAACACGTACCTATGCATTGAATTAATATCTCATATATTTATGACCAATGAAATTTGGTCATCAGTCAATCCACATACTAGCCTCAATGCATCATTGTTGTCCCATCAACAATGATACTCGACTAGGGACATTTAAGAGCAATGATACTAATTATAATTATATAATCTCATGTTCAAGTAACATACTTGAAACTATATAATATGTATCACTATTCTAAGGAATTTTATTATGTTAACATTTATATAACGCAGTAAATAAAACCATAATAAAATCAGTCATTTATTCAATCAAATATAATATCAAAATGTTAAGCAATTATATCAAATAACTGGCCTCTAGGGCATAAACTCTAATAGTCTCCCACTTGCACTAGAGCCAATCACTCATGTATCTAATACCCATGAAACTAGTGTGACCGTTGTGCTTCTGCTACGACAAAGCCTTGGTCAGTAGATCTGCAACATTATCATTTGTTGGCACTCTTCCTATATGTACATCTCCTCTATTAATGATTTCACGGATGAGATGGTACCGCCTAAGTACTAGGTTTGTAATATTCATAACGCAATCAAATTGCATAAAATTAGCGGAAGCGTGTAAAAATCAGAGTTTAAAAAATTTACAAACCATAAACCCGGATCATCCTTTATGCACAATTATTAATTAAACGAAAAGATAAAGAATAAATCATACCCTTGAAGATCGAGCTTCCTCAGGTACAAGTTCACCTCCAAATCCTTTCGTTCAATCTTGAATCCACGGGTTTGGTTCCTTCCTTTGATCAACGTTAGCCACCCATGTGTTTGGCCTCTAGAGGTGTCCACCAAGGAAGAAGAAAATTCAAGAAGATGGGTGTTTTGGCTAAACCCTAATTTTTCTATCTCTATAGAAAAACGGTGTACTCTCCCAACAATTGGGATTATTACGTTCTTGAAAAAGTCAACAACCCATATACACCCATAATAAGACTCCTCTTATTTATAGATGTGGGCAACCCACCTTAACAATTAAGGAATTGAGTTTTAATTAATTAATTCTTTTAATTAATTAAGCTCCCTAATCTTACTAGGGATAATTAATTAAACTCCTTTAACTAATTTTCCTTCCTAATCCAATTAGGAATAAATGAGAGTACTTATATTAAATTAATTCCTAAACTCTTTTAGAAATTAAAATAATAATAATTGTAATAATATTAATAAGACTCCTCTTATTAATTTATATTTAATATTTCTAAAATATTAAATAATAATATTAAGCTATTTAATTTATTCTATCACCATAGATTAAATTAAATATACTTAATATATTATTACGATTATGCCATTAACTTCTTAAATAATTATTCTTCCTTTTTATGGTGTGACCCTTTAGGTTCTCCATATTAAACCTAGGTTGTGAATAAATCAATTAGAACAATTCTAATCTTATTTAAATAAATAAATTAAATAATTAATTTATTTAAATAAATAATATTTATTCTACAATAGGATAAGCCTCCTAGCGTGACCAACGACTTTCCGGATAATATAGATTTCAACATTAATCATTAAAGAACCTTTGAGTAAATAGTTACCGTACAATTCAATCCTTCCACCATACAATGTCCCAATTAAATATAAGACATGGAATTATTGTCAAGTCTTATTTTATTTAATTATATGTATTTCGATCCTTAAATGCACAACTCAAATAATGCAAATTAGAAACTTCTTTCTAATTTCATTCGCGCCGCCAAGGACTCTTTGGGTTGTCATTTATCGAATCACATAGGACATTTCTCTTCTTTTATTAGAAGTGGTAGATTCTTTATTGATCATACATTATCTCCATGTACAACTTATTATACCCAAGCATACCCTTTGATATACCCTAAGGGTCTTAAGGAATAAGTCAAAGTATAACTCATCATACACAAGATACTATGATGATCTCAAGTCCAAGGATTACTTGACTACTATCACTACAGAATTCTATTAATGACAGCAAATAAAACTCCATTAGGTATTCCTTTGATGAGCCACGTTCAAATTGAACTTATTCTCTAATAAGCACCTACATACTTGCTTTAGTGTCTCCACACAAATGATCATGAGATCAATCATCCTCATCCAATGAGCAGCGTTAACGATGTACCAATCTATCCGGATTCACTAATCCCCAATTTAGTAATCCAATGATTGGGAACTATTTTAGTTTTAAGTTTTCTAAGAATTTAGATCTCATTAGAATGATCATCATCATTATTCTAAAAGCATTGCTTAAAACTATGGGTTTATCACATATTATAAACAAAGATCATGTAGATAATTAAAAGCCTTTAATAAATTAATACTTTTTATTAATAAATGAATAAGATTGTTACAAAGTATATGCTTTATCATCAAACATGATTGGCTTTGTGTGCATACTATTTTCAATCTCCCACTTGCACTAAAGCCAATCGTCATGGTATCTCATACTCTTCTTCTCTAAGTGACGATTATCCCTCATTGTTGGATAAGCTTTAGTTAATGGATATGTAATGTTGTTCATGAGAGTCCACTATCTCTATAGTGATTTCCCATCTTTCAATGATTCTAATAATCAAATGAAAGTGCCACAACACATGTTTAGATCCAAGATGAGACTTGGGAACTATTCCTAGTTCTGTAATGAACTTTTAATCCAAACAATCAACTTGCAGCTTCATTTATAGCTATATACTTTGTCTTTATTACTAAACCAAAGAACTCTTTCTTTGTTTGGAACCTTTCCAATTCACTGCACCACTATTCAAGGTAACACTTTACCTTAAAGTGGATTTTCGGTCGTCTTGGTCTGTCTGAAAAAAAAAAACTTGAGTCTGTAAAGCCCTCTAGTTTTAATTCAGACCCACCATGTATGCTCACATCCTTAGTGCCGGTTAAGAACTTTAAGATATTTTTCACTGTCTTACAGTGATCTTCTCCAGAACATGACCGATCAACATCAGGTCTCGTATATTTCATTGCATACATGATTTTCACTCATGCGATCTCTCTTCTTTGGAGTCTATGGGGACTATTAAGAGAGATACACTCCATGGCTCATCAACATGAGACATCTCTTGGAGTTTGCCATGCTAAACGACTTTAGCATCAAATGAATATACGTTCCTTGGGTTAAGTTGAGCATCCTTTTAAATCTATCTATATAGATTTATATCCCCAATTAAGATACTCTTCCCAAATCATTCATGGAGGAATGTTTAGACAACTTTATCATTACTGATTATAGTATTGGTATGTCATTCCTTATCCGTAGTATATCAACATATAATATTAGGAATGTCACGACGCTCCCACTGTCCCTTTTGTACACACTAGAAGTCTTACCTCATCGAATGTAACTCTGGATCATCATCTTCTATGATGTGTACCTCATCATCATCATCTATGATGAATCCATACCTCCTAGGTATCTTCTAGACTATTCCGCATTTACGATTCGGTTGTGGTACAATAGGTCTATCTATAGGTTCCTCTTATTTGACTTATAGTGTTTTGTGGTTCATGAACTTTTCAAGATCTATAATCCTCCCACTAGCCTTTTCAATGATAAACACCTTTATCTTAGAAGGCAGCGTGTTTCGCAATAAACACCTTTTTGCTAAGTGGGATTATAGAACATATACCCTAAACTTACTTTAGGATTTCCACAAATCTGTACATGTCAAATTTTGTGCCAAGCTTATCCTTTGAAACCTTTTCACATAAGTTGGACAACCCCTTATCTTAACATACTTAAGATTAGGAATCCTCCCTATCCATAACTTTTATGGAGTCTTAAATGGATTTTGAGGTTACCATTTTCAGAGATATCGTACCATTTCTGGACATGATCCTGAAGGATACCGGAATGCTCAGTAAAATCATTATGGACCGCACCATGTCCAACAAGGTATGATTTTTCATTCAGATACATCAATCAATTATTGCGTATCAGGATGTGTCCATTATGAGAAAACTATTTGAGATGATTTAGAAACTTATTGCACAAGTATTTATTCCTTGATCTAATCAAAGAATCTTAATACTTTGCCAATTTGTTTCACTTCTGAATTCTTTGAACCTTTCAAATAATTCACACTTGTATTTCAATAAATACATACATTCAACTCTTTGAATGATCATCTCCTTTTCTTATACTAGTTTGTTCAATATGCAAAATATATTTTCACGTAAGTCAAGTATACAAAATCCATTAAGTAATATTCCAGTTCTATACAAAACATTATTATTATAAATAGAACAACAATTGTTCTTAATTATAATACCAAAAATTTTATTGTCCAACAATAAAATGGAAATAATATTTCTTAACAAGAACTGGAATACAATAACAACTTATTGACTTAATAGATTTGCCCGTAGGCATTGCTAAACTATAAGTTTCTATGGCTAATGCAACAACCTTTGCTTCATTTTCCACACATAGGATTACTTATATTTGTTTAGCTTTCTACTTCTGCTTGGTCCCTTCATAAATCTATATTTATGATAACCAAAGTCGGTATCCAATACCCAAGTAGAACCTTGACTTAAAGAAAAATTTATTTAAATCATGAACAAAATTGTATTGTAACCGAAACTTCACTAAGCTTCTTTGGTTAGCCTCTGCAAGATGCTTCTTGCAGTTTCTTTCCAGTGTCCAGACTTATTGTAGTGGAAGCAAACTCCTTTGCTATCTCAGATCGATTTTGTTCTTATTATCCTTTGTTTATGCCTTTCTATTTACCTTCTTTGAATCGTTCTTCTTTCGGAAGATCCTTTGGCCCTTACGGTAAGAAGACTTGATCTTTCTTGGTTGGAAAGTGACTCTCAACATTTTTCAACATGTTAAATCAAATCATGAAGGCGATATCTAGCTTGTTCATATGAAAAATTCACAACAATTGTGAAAGGAGTCCGGGAGTGAGTGCAAGATCAAATCTTAGCTCAACTCTCCATCCATGATAAAACCGGTTGTCCTAATTGATCAATCAAATTGATTATGTTAAGAACTTTTGTCTATACTATAGTGCCATTGGCCATTCTAGATCGGAAGAGCTCCTTAGATATCTGATATCTATCGGCCCCACTTTCCTCACCATCAACTACTTGATGTGTAGGAATATAGTGGTAGCATCCATAGTTTCATGTCGACAACAAGCTCGTTACTCATAGATGCGAGCATGATGCGTTGAGCCAATTGTGCATCATCTTGCCACTTTCTAAAAGTAGCAATGTCTTCCTCAGAGGCATTATCTCGCAACCATTGAGGATAGGCGTATTAAGGACATAAGATAGCTTTTCACTATGAGAACTATTCTCAAATTCCTTAACCCGATCGTTTAATCTTGGCCCCGTTAATTTAGCATCTAATATGCTTCAGTTGATAGTATTTTTTAGACATTGTAAATTTCGTAAATGAATTTGTAATTAACAACATTTTAACATACATTCTTTTATTAATTACCAAAATAAATTAGGTCTTGTTTTAAATTGGTATCTCCCACTATTTTCTTCAAACTATATTACCCTCACTTATATAGTTCTAAGCAAAATCTAATTAAAGATTTGCTAGTGAGAATAAGGATCCCATTTCAAATGTATATAGCCTTGTGGTGACACAACAAACTATATATAAATAAATAGGTAGACAACTTTTGTCAATTACATCAACTATGCAACTCCTTGTATTTTGCTCTCTTAGATTATTTTGATCAGTGGTGGCACATCCGAATCAAAATTATCCAAGTTAAGTCCCACCTAGCACTCCATATATTCAAAAAGAAAAATATCATCCTTGTGGTGACACAACAAAACAATATTGTTCAATTTTCTTTATAAGCATCAAATGTGATAAATTAACATCTTAAATACTTAATACTTGCCTTGTGGTGACACAACAAACTCATATTAAATATTTAATACTCTATTAATTTTATCATGCTAGAAGGCGACGTTCGATATTCCAAATATCTTTGAACGCTTAGGACTAAATATAAAAATTGAGGGTTTGTTATTAATTTGTCTCATCTTGTTTTAGCAGCATTTACATATATATATATAAAATACGCGTCATATTAATTAACATGCGAAACATGTTTGCATAATATATAATATATATAGTATAAGCATGCACATATAGAATACTATATTCTACCTGGATTGATTATGGACTTTTATTTTAGTTTGGTTCACTAGAGCCACCAAGTGAACCAAAAGGTCAAACCCTAGGGGTGCAAGAAATAATATTTAAATATAACTATTACATTTAAACCCGGGCTCCATTACAAACGGGTCTTCAAGCGCTTCTTGTCCCTTGATCTCTAATTTTTCAAAATAATTATAAATATTCCTATTACAAAACTATTTAAAATAAATAGAAACCTTGATCAGCAGTCAAGGGGAAGTACATAGGAGGGAGATAGAATTTACATTAAGAAAAATTAGAGAAGGCGAGGTACTGTGAACCCCATTTAATAAAAACCCATACATTCATGCATCCAACTAAAATAAAATCCAATCGCATTGGTCAATAGTCCATAATCAATCCCATTTATTATCATACACATCACCATATGCATCAATAAATAACATTCATCTCATGAATAATAAACATTTAATATATATATTGATATCATTTAATGGGCAAATTTAGTTAGTATAAAATCTAATTTTGAATTCAAATAAACTCCTTTATTTAAATCCAAATTTAAATCAAAATAAAACTATTTTATTTTAATTTATCCTATTTTGAATAAAATAAACTATTTTATTTTAATCAAAATATTTAATCAAAATAAACTCCTTTATTTTAATTAATTATGGAATCCAATTCCATATATATATAAAAAAATCTTTAATTAAAATAAACTCTTTTATTTTAATTAATTATGGAATCCAATTCCATGTAAAAAAAAAATTATTAAAGGAAACACGGATTATCTTTCCTATTCACAAATAAACTCCTTTATTTTGAATAATATGAAATCCTATTTCATATCTAAATAAACTCCTTTATTTAAGGAAACACGGATTTTCTTTCCTATTCACAAATAAACTCTTTTATTTTGAATAATATGAAATCCTATTTCATATCTAAATAAACTCCTTTATTTAAGGAAAGATCAATTTCAACTCCAATTAGTTATCATGGAATCCAATTCCAACTCTAATTAGTTATTATGAAATTCTAATTTTAAAATTAAAATAAATCTTTTATTTTAATATTAAAATAAACCTTTTATTTTAAGATTAAAATAAACCTTTTTATTTTAATTATAAAATTATTAAAATTAAAATAAAACTTTATATTTTAATATTAAAATAAACCTTTTATTTTAAAATTAAAATAAACCTTTTATTTTAATTATATAATAATTAAGAATAATATATATATATATAACTATTATATATATATATATATATATATATATAATATAAAACCGAAAGTTCCTTTTGTAATCAAAGTTTACCTCTTCCTTTTAAAAAAAATAATGACCAGGTATATATATATATATATATATATATATATATATATATATATATATATATATATATATCCGTGTAACTCCTTTATTTTACATGATTTCGTGCCTTGATTTAGATTAAGGTAATCATCACCAATCATTGGCCCTTGTTTTCCGTCTTGGTTATGTGCTAATCAAGATTACATGATTGCCTTGAATTCCGCTATTTGGTGGTCATTGCCTTTTCATGCAATTTTTCCTAGATTTCCGTACAAAGATGGATTAACCAACAACCAAAGAACCAAAGAACCAAAGAACTTTTATTTGGCGTAACGACTTCACGTGTTTGGCGAAAAACATTTTTTTTTTTTTTTTTTTTTTTTTATAATTAAATTATGCCCAATTAAATTGTTCTAAACACATATCAATATACATATCAAATAAAACAATTAATAATTCGCATAAAGGTTTGGCTCTGATGCCACTGTTAGGTTTGTAATATTCATAACGCAATCAAATTGCATAAAATTAGCGGAAGCGTGTAAAAATCAGAGTTTAAAAAATTTACAAACCATAAACCCGGATCATCCTTTATGCACAATTATTACTTAAACGAAAAGATAAAGAATAAATCATACCCTTGAAGATCGAGCTTCCTCAGGTACAAGTTCACCTCCAAATCCTTTCGCGTTCAATCTTGAATCCACCGGGTTTGGTTCCTTCCTTTGATCAACGTTAGCCACCCATGTGTTTGGCCTCTAGAGGTGATCCACCAAGGAAGAAGAAAATTCAAGAAGATGGGTGTTTTGGCTAAACCCTAATTTTTCTATCTCTATAGAAAAACGGTGTACTCTCCCAACAATTGGGATTATTACGTTGTTGAAAAAGTCAACAACCCATATACACCCATAATAAGACTCCTCTTATTTATAGATGTGGGCAACCCACCTTAACAATTAAGGAATTGGGTTTTAATTAATTAATTCTTTTAATTAATTAAGCTCCCTAATCTTATTAGGGATAATTAATTAAACTCCTTTAACTAATTTTCCTTCCTAATCCAATTAGGAATAAATGAGAGTACTTATATTAAATTAATTCCTAAACTCTTTTAGAAATTAAAATAATAATAATTGTAATAATATTAATAAGACTCCTCTTATTAATTTATATTTAATATTTCTAAAATATTAAATAATAAATATTAAGCTATTTAATTTATTCTATCACCATAGATTAAATTAAATATACTTAATATATTATTACGATTATGCCATTAACTTCTTAAATAATTATTCTTCCTTTTATGGTGTGACCCTTTAGGTTCTCCATATTAAACCGGTTGTGAATAAATCAATTAGAACAATTCTAATCTTATTTAAATAAATAAATTAAATAATTAATTTATTTAAATAAATAATATTTATTCTATAATAGGATAAGCCTCCCCTAATGATCAAAGCGACTTTCCAGATAATATAGATTTCAACATTAATCATTAAAGAACCTTTGAGTAAATAGTTACCGTGACAATTCAATCCTTCCACCATACAATGTCCCAATTAAATATAAGACATGGAATTCATCACAAGTCTTATTTTATTTAATTATATGTATTTCGATCCTTAAATGCACAACTCAAATAATGCAAATTAGAAACTTCTTTCTAATTTCATTCTCGCTTTCGCCAAGGACTCTTTGGGTTGTCATTTATCGAATCACATAGGACATTCTCTTCTTTTATTAGAAGTGGTAGATTCTTTATCGATCATACATTATCTCCATGTACAACTTATTATACCCAAGCATACCCTTTGATATACCCTAAGGGTCTTAAGGAATAAGTCAAAGTATAACTCATCATACACAAGATACTATGATGATCTCAAGTCCAAGGATTACTTGTACTACTATCACTACAGAATTCCTATTGACAGCAAATAAAACTCCATTAGGTATTCCTTAGCGAGCCACGCTCAAAGTGAACTTATTCTCTAATAAGCACCTACATACTTGCTTTAGTGTTCCACACAAATGATCATGAGATCAATCATCCTCATCCAATGAGCAAGCAACGTATGTACCAATCTATCCGGATTCACTAATCCCCAATTTAGTAATCCAATGATTGGGAACTATTTTAGTTTTAAGCTTTCTAAGAATTTAGATCTCATTAGAATGATCATCATCATTATTCTAAAAGCATTGCTTAAAACTATGGGTTTATCACATATTATAAACAGCATCATGTAGATAATTAAAAGCCTTTAATAAATTAATACTTTTTATTAATAAATGAATAAGATTGTTACAAAGTATATGCTTTATCATCAAACATGATTGGCTTGTGTGCATACTACTTTCACTAAGTATATGCTTGGATTGTTGGTAAGATCTGGGTTCCTTAGCCTGTGCAATGGCTCCATTATTATCATAGTATAGCTTAATCGGATCAACAATGGTTGGAACAACACCAAGTTCAGTGACGAACTTTTTAATCCATACAACCTCTTTGGCCGCACTAGAAGAAACAATATACTCAGCCTCTGTTATAGAATCGACTACTGTCTCTTGCTTCAAACTCTTCCAGCTAACAACACCACCATTAAGGCAAAACACAAAACCTTACTGAGACTTATAGTCATCATTGTCAGTTTGGAAACTAGCATCTGTGAAACCTTTTACTGCAAGTACATCTCGACCTCTATATACCAAGAAAGAATCCTTAGTCCTTTTTAGGTACTTGAGGATATTCTTGACTGTTGTCCAGTGACCTTCACCTGGATTCGACTGGTATCTGCTCGTCAAGCTCAAAGCATATGAGACACCCGGACGAGTACATATCATTACATACATGATAGATCCAATTGCCAAAGCATAAGTGATCTTTCTCATACGCTCCTCATCATCTTGTGATTTAGGACATTAGGCCTTAGTGATCTTTACACCATGAGTCACGGGTAAGTTTCCTCTTTTTACCTCTTGCATGCTGAACCGTTTTAACACTTTATCAATATATGTACTTTGACTTAGGCCGAGCATTTTTCTTGATCCATCTCTATAGATCCTGATACCTAAAATGTAGGCAGCATCACCCAAATCTTTCATGGAGAAACATTTTCCTAACCATGTTTTTACAGCTTGTAAGGAAGGAATGTCATTCCCAATAATTAATATGTCATCAACATATAATACTATGAATACAATGTGACTCCCACTAACCTTCTTATATACACAAGGTTCATCTTCATTTTTTATAAAGCCAAACTCTTTGATTGCTTCATCAAATCAAAGATTCCAACTCCGAGAGGCTTGCTTGAATCCATAAATGGATCGCAGTAGCTTACATACCTTTCCAACATCCTGTGGAGTGACAAAACCCTCAAGTTGTGTCATATACACATCCTCAAAGAGATTTCCGTTAAGGAAAGTAGTTTTGACATCCATCTGCCAGATTTTGTAATCATAAAAAGCTGCAATAGCAAGTAAGATCCTGATGGATTTAACCATTTCCACTAGAGAGAATGTTTCATCATAGTCAACACATTGAATTTGTTTGAAACCTTTTGCTACCAGTCGACCTTTATAGGTTTGTAAAGTACCATCCATGTCGATTTTCTTCTTGAAAACCCAGTTGCACTCGATTGGTTTTACCCCTTCGGGTGGATCAACCAAAGTCCATACTTGGTTAGTATACATGGAATCCATCTCAGATTTCATGGCTTCAAGCCATTTCTCAGAATCTTGTCCATTCATAGCTTCATGGTAGGAAGCAGGCTCATCCTGATCTATGAGCATCACATTGCCGTTTTGAGTCACAAGATATCCATAATATCTCTCAGGCTCTTGGCGTGTCCTACCAGATCTACGAATGCCTTGGGTAATTTGAGCAGGTTCACTTTCAACAATATCTTGTGGTTCCTGCTCATGTTCCAACTCAGGTTCAATGATATTTTGTGGTTCTCAAATTTCTTCGAGTTCTACTTTCCTCCCACTATTTCTTATAGAGACAAATTCTCTTTATAGAAAAATACTAATTCGAGCAACAAACACTTTATTCTCAGAAGGTTTGTAGAGATAATACCCTTTTGTCCTTTGGGTATCCCACAAAATTACATTTGTCAGATTTAGGTCCGAGCTTGTCAGAATCCAGACGTTTAACAAATGCCTCGCAACCCCAAATCTTCATGAACGACATACTAGGACGCTTCCTACCCACATCTCATATGGTGTCTTTCAACCATCTTTGTAGGAACACTTGTTAAGTGTGAATATAAATTGCCTCTCAAGGCATGACCCTAGAAGCTTATTGGAAGATCTGCATGACTTATCATTGATCGTACCATGTTCAATAAGGTGCGATTCCTCCTCTCAGATACACCATTCCATTGTTGTGTTCCAGGTGGAGTAAGCTATGATATAATACCACACTCCTTTAGAAGGTCATTAAAGTCTTGGCTTAAGTATTCACCTCCTCGATCGGATCGAAGGGCTTTTATGCTTTTGCCAAATTGGTTTTGAAATTCATTCTTGAATTTCTTGAACTTTTTAAAGGATTCAGATTTGTGTCTCATAAGATACACATATCCATATCTACTAAAGTCGTCAGTAAATGTAATGAAGTAATAAAACCTACCTTTAGCTAACGAACTCATGGGCCCACATACATCACTATATATAAGTCCCAATACATCACTAGCCCGTTCACTGTGTCCAGTGAAAGGGGCTTTAGTCATCTTGCCTAATAAATAAGACTCGCATTTCTCATATGATTCAAAATCAAATGAATCCAAGAACCCATCTTTATGGAGCTTGGATATGCGTTTCGCATTTCTATGGCCTAAACGACAGTGCCAGAGATATGTCAGATTTTAATAATTTGATTTAAATTGTTTTGTATTTATGTTATATATACGCATTTCTAAATCAAAAATATAGAGACCATTAAACAATTGTGCAACACCATAGCCAAAATCATTTAAGTAAAACAAACAACCATTGTTCTTTATTGTAAATGAAAAACCTTTCTTGTCCAAACAAGAAATAGAAATAATGTTTTTGCTTATAGCAGTCATATAATAACAATCCTCTAATTCTAATACTAGCCCAGAGGGCAAACATAAATGATAAGTTCCTACGGCCAGTGCAACAACTTTTGCTCCATTCCCAACTCGTAGGTCAACCTCTCCTTTTGCCAAAGTCCTACTCCTTCGAAGTTCCTGCACATTAACACAAATGTGAGAACCACATCCAATATCCAATACCCATGATGTAGAAGTAGACAAGTTGACTTCTATAACATATATACCTGAATCTGAAGTCGCACTTCCTTTCCTTTTTTTCACATCTTCCAAATAAGCATGACAGTTCCTCTTCCAAAGGTCGGTGTTTTCCACATGTAGTGACACTCACCTTATTTAGTCACCCCACCTTTAGGTTTTAAAGCCCTGTTTGGTTTTGGAATTGGGTTTGGCAAAAGATTTAGATCCTATCTTCTTCTTCGCTTTCTAATATCCCTTAATATTCCCTTTTGCACCATCATTATGGGAGCGGGTCCCGCTTTTTCATGTTGTTCTCAGCAGTTCTTAACATGCTCAACAACTCAGTAAGGGGTTTCTCAATTTCATTCATAAGATAATTCATAACAAATTGAGAGTAGCTGTTGTTCAAGGATTGCAAAACAAGTTCAGTTTGGGCTTCCGGAGTGATTGGAAAACCCAACCTATCAAGGTACTCAATATACCCAATCATTTTTAGCACATGTGGACCAACTGGATCACGTTCACCCATCTTGCAGTGATACAACGCCTTGCTTGTATCATACATCTCCTGTCGAGCATGCCCTTCGAACAATTTCTTGAGATGCTCGATCATCTCATAAGCATCCATCAACTCATGTTGCTTCTGAAGCTCAGCGTTCATGGTTGCTAGCATGAGACAACTCACGTCGAGAGCATCATCTTGATGCTTCTTGTAAGCATTATGCTCTGCACGTGGTGCGGTGACAGCTGGTGCTGCAGGAATGGGCCCATCAAGGACATATAGCTTACGCTCTTGTTTGAGGACAATCCTTAAGTTCCTAAGTCAGTCAAGGAAATTAATTCCACTCAGCATGTCCTTCTCAAGGACTGATCGTAGTGAAAGTCTACTTGTATTGTTGTTGTTTGTCATTGATATCTACAATTTATAAGTGCAAAAATAATAAGTCAAATTGCAGAGTTGATATTATGTAATTGATAATAGTACATTCAAAATATACCTCCCACTATTTTATTCAAATTAATAGCCCTCACCATTAATTCGGAAAACATTTTCTATTAAATCTTTCTAGTGTGCCAAGATCCATATTTCAGTATGCCTTAAGTTAGCTTTGGCTAATCTCTTAAAACACAATTATTTTGGTAGACAACCCTTTGTCAATTATATCATATATAACTCTTGGATAGTTTGGTAAACAACATTTGTTTCTAGTCCATCTAATGGTACCCACCAAACTCCATGCATCTAAGTCCACAATCCTATTGAGATAACGTAGTTAAGTCGGGCCCAATGATTTTAACAGTTTAGATATCACAATTATTCTATTGCATCTTACCTAGATAAATAGGGTACTTTTCTTTGGCAAACCTACATCCATTGATCAAGGTCTTGATGAGTGTTATTCATTAGAAGGCATCTGATTTAAACTTAATAATTTATTGAGGGATTTTATAAATTAATTTAGATCTCACCAATTTTAATCTTATTAAGCATGCACATTATTTATCATATCATATCGCATACAAGCATAAATAAAGTGCAAAAAATAAATGTGTCACAATTATGGCCCAATCCACTGTCAATCTTTTCAAGCTAATGAAAGATTGAAGGTCAATCTAAGGTGGTAAAAGATCTCAAAATAGTAGCTTCAGTGGATCTTCCTCATGCAAGTGCCTCCTCTCCATCATCATCTTTCCATCGTGTTCTCCATCTTGTCATCTTCATCGATTATAGATTATTACATGACATAAAGAAACCTCGAGTTACAGTCGAGGGGATTTTAGATGAGAAAAGAATATTACATTAGAATTTATAGAAAGGCACGACAAGCAAGCCGTATTTTAAAACCAAAAACCACTAACCTATGGGTCAAAAGGCCATAACTGTGCACCATGCATATCACAATAAGCACATAGTAGTTTATATATAAATCAAAATACCAGAATATGGATAAAGCAGAATATCATATATTCAATTTCAGATCGGTAAACATGCATCATCATATATCATATATATCGAATACAATTAAAACACGTAATCTGAATTAATTATTTTCGCAAGTAGCTCTAATATCACTGTAGGAATTTCGACATAAAAACGAAGCGGAAAATAAAAATTATAAAGCCAAATTCGAAACCCTAAATATAGGATCCATGCGAGAACATAATAATTCAGTGTTTAGATATTATATCAATTATAGATTTTTTTTGAAACTCTTTGAATCTCCAACGCAATTCCTCACGGTACTACGTCTCTACAGTATCCACACGAACGCACGCGAACCATCGCACGATTCTACAATAAGGGCTCTGCGGTACTAGCCACTAAAGGAAGAGGATTTTCGAAAACTTTTTCTATAGTCTTTCTCTAAGAGCGGCTAGGGTTTTTTGGTTAATGATAAAAACTAATATGGCTGCTACATATCATATATATAGCGGTTAAAAAGAATTAATCAAAAACCTAATTTAATTAAAATAAAATTTGAATTTATATATATATATATATATCTTAATTAAGTCTTACTTAATTTATATACCCATATATATAAATTATCCTATTAAATTAAATTCGTAATTTAAATAATATCAATCATATTGACATATTTCAATCTTTACAATTTAAATTAATTCCCCATTAATTACGTTCTATGTGTGTGACCCTATATGTTATTATTACGTTGGCAATAATTTTAAAAATCATATTATAAAATTATAAACAGTGAGCGACATCTAGTAATGCATCACTACTACCCAAGTAATAATAAGATCGATGATTCGATGCAACCTTTTTGTGACCAATGTTTCAATCTAATTTAATCCTTTTAACCTTAATATCCTAGATTAAACTCCAGTCATGGAATATGTCATACTCTTCATAATTTAATATGAGTTTTTCTTGATCAATGAGTAGACTATATGAAACAAATCATTATTTGAGCATGGCCATGCATTTCATAGTCCTACTCAATCAAGATACCTATGGATATCACCCCTAATATATAGGAGGGTTAAATTCCATCTAGATCACTCATATTCCTCACACAATTCATGATGTACCCAATAATCACCTTTATAGTCCACCCTATTAAAGGTGACCTTTGATGATATCAAAGTACATAAATTCCCGTGTATTAATATAGTGATTTCAGGTCAGAGGAACATTACATCATTGTCACTATGAGAATCGCTAATGACACTTCGCATAATGCTCCACATAGAATTCTCATGGTGGGTCTTTCCAGTACATCGTTCTCTAACACGTACCTATGCATTGACTTATATTTACGACCAATGAGATTTCGTCAGCAGTCAATCCATATACTAGCCTCAATGCATCATTGTTGTCCCATCAACAATGATACTCGACTAGGGACATTTAAGAGCAATAATACTAATTATAATTATATAATCTCATGTTCAAGTCACATACTTGAAACTATATAATTTGTATCACTATTCAAAGGAATTTTATTATGTTAACATTTATATAATACAGTAAATAAAACCATTGTAAAATCAGTAATTTATTCAATCAAATATAATATCAAAATGTTAAGCAATTATATCAAAATGTTAAGCAATTATGTTAGGGCATTAACTCTAACAGATACCTTAGCAGATCAAAGAATGGGTCAAAGAAAAACCCAAACCCAACCTTGATCAAACCACTTCATTCAATCTCAGAACCTTAGAAATCCCTAAACTAATCCAGATTGGTACAGACCTCACTCCAAACCAAAGGAATGACATGATTACACTATTAACTCAATTCCAAGATGTGTTTGCATGGTCTCATGAAGACATGGTGGGTTTGTCCACTGACATCGTCATTTATTGCCTCCCCATCAAAGAGGGATTCTAGCCAGTTAGGCAGAAGCTCAAGTGATTAAAACTTGAGTGGAGTTTAAAGGTTAAAGAGGAAATTGTGAAACAATTTCAAGCAGGCATCATCTTGGTGTCTACATACCCTGAATGGCTATCAAACATAGTCCCCGTGCCTAAACTAGGAGGGAAGGTGCGAGTTTTCGTGGATTACCGGGATCTGAATAAAGCTTGCCTTAAAGATAGCTTTTCCGTGCCATTTATCCACATTCTCATTGTGATATTGCTCAATCATTGTAATAAACCCGATATTTTCTATAAAATTAAATCGTAAATTTTATGTATAAATTTTTTTATATATATTTTAAGGATGAAGATTTGTACAAGATAAGGTGTATATGTATTTATGTGATCAATAAAAATATATTTATTATACTTAATTATTACAAATAATTTTATTTTAGAATTATTGATTATTATACATTATATTCTTATAATAATTAATTTTATAGTAGAAATATTTTTATCACTTATTTTCTATGAAAATATATTTATATATTATTTAAATAATATATGAAAGGATTTTCTTTGAATAATTATAATAATTATTTTATTGTATGAATTTTGGTACAGATTATTAAGTTAATTATTTTACCTTAATTATTAAGGTTAAATATGGAAGATAAATTTATATGGAATCCAAACCCTAATTTTGGATTTAGATCAAGGAATGAGAATATGAATATAATATTATTTAATTAATTCTTATAATAATATGTACAACATAAGTGTACCATGATAATGGTTGTCAATTATGATACAATATTACAAAACTCTAGTATTGTTTTATTAAACCCTAATTCGATAGTCAAATGAGACTGTAAGATTTCAAGTAATTACGTTATGTTATGAATGTCACGTGTTTATGTGTTATGTTGTGTATTAAGTGATTAATTAGATAAACCTTAATTTAATTTCTAGAAACCCTATTATTTATATTACCTACCCTAAATTTTAAATTGGAAAACCCTAATTGCTAAATGGAAAAGTTAATTGCTAATTTAGTCATTTAATGCTAATTAGTAAGTTGTTAAATCTAATATGTAAGTTTATATAATTAGAAACCTAAACTATTTCAAGAAACCCTAATTATAAATTTAGAAACTAAAATTTATTTATTTCTTTATTTTTGTACAAAACCTAATTGGAAATCCTATAAATTATTTGTGCTAAACCTTAGGGTTAAACCCTAAGGGTCAAACCCTAAGGGTTTACCAAGTGACCAAAATGCCATTTAATTGGAAAAATCAAAAGATCAAACTACCCTTTTGTATTATTTAGTAAGTTGCTTGCAAGACTAACCAAAACTTTAGTTGGTAAACCAACTCTTGACTTTCCCACATGTTCAACAACTCCCATCAGTCATTTCCAGCAGATCAGCCATTGTATAACACACATATATTGCATCTAAGTCACTATATATAGATCCAAGAGAGAGAAAAAGTCATTTTATCGCCCATTTGGTCACCACTACTCATCCTAGACCCTCTCTCTCTAAAAGCTTCGAAAATACATAGTATATCAGTCATGTATTGAAGCCCCACGATCACAAATAAGAAATCAGAACCATAAGGTCAAGAATTTGTCCAAGAAAGGTATAAAACTAATCTTACAATTTGATCTTTGATCCTTTGATAGATGTTGTGTTTTTGTGTTTAAGTATGTTTTATATAGTGCTAAACCATGATCTGGGTTGGTAGAAAGTGGATCCATAACATTTAGATACTCAAAATTGAAGTTTTTCAAAATCTGGGAAAATGGTTTTCTATTGTCTGACAGTGAATGTCAGGCGCTTTAATTCTGTCTCTTATTAGTTTTTGTTGTTTTAAAGTGTTAATCTGTAGCCTGTAATGTTGTCTTGCATATGAAAAAGGAATTAGAGTCCGATCTATTATATATTTGAAGTTATAATCGGTCAAAGGTCGTTGACCGACCATGACCGTGTGGAAATCTGGGTAAACCCATAAATGGTTTCCAGCGTCTGACAGGAGTTTTGAAGGTCCAGATCTGACATATATGTTGTTTTATTGATGATGTGTTGTAATAACTTTGTAGCCTATTGTCTGTAATATATATCTATGCCATAAAACCCCACAAACAATGAACATATCGAACGTAGCAAGTGGTCAAAATAGACAACTTGCACTGTTTTGGCATTTCTGGAATTTCCAGAAATAGGATGAACAGGTTTTCTGACATGGGTTGACCGGATGGTAAATTATGATTCTGATACAGTTTAACTGGTTTGATGAATGTTATACGTACTCTGTTATATAGACTACAACTGTGAACTATTAGATCACCATTAAATTAATCTGAACCCTTAGAGTTTTAAGCCACAATATGTCTATTCGGAGCTGACTGGGTTTCTGGGTTACCTAGAAAACCTGTAAATCCGATCGACAACGCGGTTTTAACGGCTTAGATCCGCAATTGAATTGTTGTATGATTAAACTCGATTGTGGGAAATGTAATACTACATTAGTACTAACGATCTAGCAACATTACATGGCCCATAGCATATGTGAACAAAGAATTGCAAGCGGTCAAACGAGCAAGCTTGAACACTGACTTGTCAGTGTTCTTGGGCTCAAGAACACCTATGACGACGCTTTTCTGTCGCTAAAGGCTTTAGCGACAAACTTTGTTATTTTTAATTAATTAATTTTCGAAAATTGATTAAAAATAGAAAAAATAGTTTTAATTATGAAAATACAAAATAAATTCCAAAAAATTATTTTTAAGTCTGAAAATTAGTTTTTAATAATTTTATATATTTCATAAATATTTAATATTTTTGGAATATTAAAGGTATTTAATTTATTTAATTATATTATTAAATAAATTATTTAAAAATGATTTTAATACTTGAAAAATCATTTAAAATTATATTATGTTATAAGAAAATAATTTAAGTTATTTTGATAACTTTTAATATTTTGTGATGAATTTTATTAATTAATTAATATTAATGATAATTAAGTTATTTATTTAATATATTAAATAAATTATGAAAAATAGAATTAATTATTTAAAAATTATAGAAAAATGATTTAAAGGTTATAAAAATATTTTAAGTTATAAAATATAACTTTTGATATTTTGTCATGAAAAATATTAATATTTTAATATTAGATGATATTAAATTTATTTAATAATTATATTAAATAAATTAGTTTTAAAATGATTTTAATATTAGAAAAATCATTTTAAATGAAAATAAATATTTTAAAAGTATTTTAAGTTATAAAATATAACTTTCAATAATTAAAGGTAAATTTCATTAATTATTTACTATTAGTGATATTAGAATTATTTAATAATTATATTAAATAAATTTGTTTAAAAATGATTTTAATATTATAAAAATCATTTAAAATGAAAATAAAGTGTTTAAAGATATTTTAAGTTATTAAATATAACTTTTAATATTTAAAGGATAATCTCATTAATAATTTAATATTAATGATATTAATTTAATAATAAATGATATTAAGTTTATTTAATAATTATATTAAATAAATAGTTTTAAAATTGTTTTATTTATTTAAAAATCATTTTAAAAGGATATAAATGAATTAAAAATATTTTAAGTTATGCTTAAGGACTTTTAATAGTTTGATAAGTAATACATTAATATTTTAATATTAATGATAATTATTTAAAATGATTTTAATTCTTTTAAAAATCATTTAAGTGTAATATTAATACTTTAAAAGTATTTTGAGTTATTATAAATAACTTTAACATTTTGGCAATGGTATCATTAATAGTTTTATATTAATTAAATATTAATGATAATAGGATGGTTTAATAAATAAATCATTTAATAATGATTCCGATGTTTGAAAATTCATGATAAATTAATATAATTATTTAAATATTGTTATAAGACTATGAAAAATCGTATATGACCGATATTTGCATCTATTAAACTACGTAATAGAGTCTTAGACTCGATAATAATTCGATAAAGCCAGTCGCACAATGCAACATATTTCGAAAATTGATTTGGACTTAGATAATTTGATTAGATATGTGTTTATGTGATTGATGGTTGTGGAATATATGTGATGAATGATTAGGTTATGTCTTTAATCGCAATAAGCAGTGCTATGTGTTATAGTATGTTGTTCTAATCGAACGAATGATCTTATTATTGATAGGTGTTACATAAAGAAAGAACTAAGTTACGATCTGTAAGCAGCGCATCAGGCAAGTATCTTACCTTTGCATTTCCTTTATGCAATGGACATGAGTAAGAAGTTTCAAAATTATATTATTATTATTATGCTATTTATTAATCCTATTGTGATATATTCTATATCCGATCCTTATTTATCAACATGTTAGTATATGATAATTCAGATATATATTCTGTTCGTTAATTTCTATATATGGTTATACAAGTGTCCCCACTTGGATAATCATTGTATTTAATCACATGTTGATATATATATATATATATATATATATATATATATATATATATAAGCCGTCTAAGCTATTTGATCAGCTAGACATATATTTCGAAATGTCGTTGAATATGATAAAACATTTTTGTATCCAATCAAATTGTTTTGGTTCGATTCGATCTAGCATGAACATCCGATCACGGGAAAATTTTTATCTTCAAAGTGATAGAAAAGATGAACGATAATATCGTTCTAGCAATGGAGTATTGATCAATATAGGGCCTATGGGATGTACACCCTCGTGCCCGTAAGCAATGACGGTTTGCAGATGAAGTTCTGTCTAACCTTATCGAAAATTTAAAATAATGTTCATATTATGTCGACTACCCTATATATATAGTCTATACGTAGTTTCAAAAATTTGAGATAGAATGGTTATGTTATTAATTATCGGTTCAGTTTACTTCACAACTATAAATTCATTGTAGAAGTGATGTACAAAGAAAACATTTATTTCTTTCAGCTACTTCTATTTCTAATTGATATTACTTGCTGGGCACCCAAATGCTCACCCTTGTTTAAATTTAAATGTTTTCAGCTAGGCATGAACAACTCGAAGGTTCAGACAAGAACAAGTGAAAAGAAAAGCAAACAGAACATGTTTAAATGGTATCTTTTGTAATAGTTAGACAATATATAGACAATGATATGAATTATATATCATGTAAAGAATTATAGTAAAGGTTGCGTAATTGGGATTAGACTCTGATAAATGTAAGTTAAGTTTGATAATTATATTATTGTTATTATTATTAGTATTATTCCGCTCATAGAAATGGTATCGTGAAGAACTGAGTTCGGGTTTCAAGTACCTGAGTTTGGGGTCTTTACAAATACGACATGTATTCTTTTGTTGATTGCTTCGCAGGGTACCATCAAATCATGGTTGTTGAATAAGATCGTGATAAAACTGTATTCATCACGCCTTAGGGAACCTTTTCCTATAAACATTTGTCGTTCGGCCTCATCAATTCCGGAGCTACCTACCAACGAGCCATAATGGCTCTTTTCCATGATTTAATGCATAAGGAGATAAAGATCTATGTGGATGACATCATCGTCAAATCCCAGAAGAAGGAAGACCACCTAGACCATCTTAGAAAGCTCTTTAACAGGTTGCGTAAGTACAACTTGAAGTTGAATCCAGCCAAGTGCACCTTTGGCGTTAAATCAGGCAAGTTGCTAGGATTCCTAGTCAGCCATAAGGGGATTGAGTTGGATCCCACCAAAATCCAGGCCATTACGGAAATGCCATTCCTCAGATAGAGAAGGAAATACAGGGATTTTTGGGAAGAATTAATTTCATTAGCAGGTTCATTTCTCAACTCACAGCAACCTGTGAGCCCATTTACAACTTGTTAAGGAAGAACTCCTCCATAAAATGGAATGATGAATGCTAGAAGGCCTTCCTTACAATCAAAGAGCAGCTAGTCAAAGCTCTTATTTTGGTACCACCCAGGGATGATGTTCCCCTTTTCATGTACCTGTCCATAAGTGACAATGCCATGGGCTGTATGCTGGGACAGAAAGACAATAGAGGCTAAGAACGAGCTATCTACTACCTCAGCAAAAGTTTCAGCAGCAGTGAACACAAGTACACTCTGATTGAGAAGACTTGTTATGCTTTAGCATGGGCTTCCATGAGGTTATAGAATTACCTCCATGGTCACACAACCCATCTCATATCCCGCGTGGATCCTCTTAAAAGTCCATTAAAGAACACGGGATTGCGGATCAACTGGCCGCCGCACCTTCAGGGGACTTCAAACCCTTGGAAACATACTTCCTCGATGAAGGGGTAATGGTAATTCAGTAACACCATTAGTACGATGCACGCCAAACATGGAATATATATTTTGATGGAGCTGTAAACATGGAAGGTTCTGAGGCCGAAGCAGTTTTGGTATCTTTAACAGGGGAGCAGCATCCCGTCTCCATTAAATTGCAGTTTGCCAACACCAACAACACAACTAAGTATGAAGGCTGTATCATGGGGCTAAAACTTGCCCAATTATTGGGCATAAAACGGTTAACTATCTTTGGAGATTCCGAGTTGGTAATCAGACAAAGCACATGAATCTATCACACCAAAGGTATACACTTGCTGCCTTACCATCGGCAGGTTCTATACATGGCTTTGGAGTTTGAAGAAATATCCTTCCTCCATATTTCTCAAAATAGGAATGATTTTGTGGATGCACTAGCAACCTTGGCATCCTTAATCAACATACATGACAATGAAGGCATGCCAACCCTCACATTTGCCCAACAAAAGGCTCCAGCCTATGGGAATTACATTGGAGAAGTATCGGATGAACTACCTCCCATTCAACACCCTTGGTATCAGCATATCAAGGAGTACTTACAAGATGGATCTACACCCACTGACGCGAGCCTAACCGAAATAAGGCGGATCCATCGACTAGCTATGAAATTCTACCTGAGCAGAGATGCACTCTATAAAAGAGATGCAGGATTAGGTCTCCTCAGATGTCTAGACAAGGACCAAGCTTAGAGGTTCATGGATGAGATCCATGGTGGAGTATGTGTCCCACACATGAGTGGCCCTTTACTGGCTCAGAACAGGGAATTACTGGCTCTCTCTCAAAGCTGACTGTGATGATCATGTCAAGAGATGTTATCAGTGCCAAATTCATGGGAATGTTATCCACACCCCTCCGCGGGAGCTCCACAATATATGAGTTCACCCTGGCCCTTCTCAATGTGGGGAATAGACGTGATCGGACCCATCGAGCCCAAAGCCAGTAATGGGCATCGGTTTATCTTCACCATGATCGACTACTTCACCAAGTGGGTAGAAGCAACCTCCTTCCCTAGGGTTACCAAAGAAGTCATCGTTGCTTTCATCATAAACAATGTCATTTGTTGATATTGACAACCAGAGGTAATTGTGTCGGACAATGCTAAGAACCTCAACAACAAAATGATGGAAGAGTTGTGCAGTAAATTCCATATAAAACATCTCAACTCCGTCATCTACCGTCCAAAGATGAATGGTGATGTTGAAGCGGCTAACAGAAACATCAAGAAGATCATGCAAAAGATGTCCGCCAACCACAAAGGATGGCTTGACTTATTGCCTCTTACTCTATTAGTCTACGAAACATCAATGCGCACTTCCATTGGGGAAACCCGCTACGCATTAACCTATGGGATGGAAGGAGTGCTCCCGATAGAAGTGGAAATGGAATCCCTCAGAGTGTTGATAGACGCTCAGCTGGATGAAGAACAATGGGTAAAAGATAGGTATCACCAATTATCTCTAATAGATAAAAGGTGTTCCGCTGCTATCTTCCCCAGTCAGTTATATCAACAAAGGATCGCCAGGTCCAACAACAGAAAGGTCCTGCTACGACAGTTTAAACAACATGAATTGGTTTTGAAGAAGATCATTGACAACCAAGATCAGTCCAAGGGAAAATTCGCCCCTAACTGGGAAGTCCCATTTATTGTCAGGGATGTATTGACAGGAGGTGTTCTCAGATTACAGGAAATGGACGTCGATGAATTTCCACAGCTTATCAACTCGAACACCGTGAAACAGTTCTATGTCTGAAGTCACCATCAAGGAAACATCCTTGTTTTGGATCATCAGATCCCCAGTCATTTCAAGTTTTTTAGCCGTTCACTACATATAACTTCTCTTCACACTTATCTGCCCCATTAGGGACAAACACATTATATAACCAGCAGCCTGGTTTCGTATCGCCAGATCCTTTTCTCTCCATTTGGTTTTGAACCCTTAGGGATAAGACTTACCCCACTAGGGATAAGTCTTTTCACACCCGCAATTTATCCTGTACATGGGATAAACTTTCTCACCCGCAGTTTGTCACGAACATGGGATCAAACTTTTCATTGGATGCAAATCATCCTGAACATGGGGCAAACTACGCCGACCTGATCTCCTTGATACATGGGAGTACGTAGGCAACCATTTTATGTGGCCCGGTTGCAATAAAACAAAAATAACAAAAACATTTCTACACCATTCTCATTACAAAAATAAAAACAACAAAAACATTTATACATCCTTTTTGACACATAAAACGTTGAACCCTTACACCAGGTTCAAACTACGCAGACCTGATCTCCTCTTCAATAGGACTACGTAGGCAGCCATTCATGGTTCGGTATAACCCCCTACCAAAACACAAACAGTTGTCAATGGTACTGAGATCATCCTTCCATACACTACATTTCATTAGCTTCAGACCAAAGGGATGGAACTACCTGACCTCCCCATGTAAATGGGAGATTCGACAACCATCTAAGTTGCGATTGATTCCTCAAAGAGAAACACCAATCCATAAGAGATGGAACTAACTGGACTCCTCTTAAATAAGAGTACTGGCGACCATCTGTGGTGCGGTCAACCTCAGAGAGGAAAGCCATATTCCTCTCCACATTTACAAACAGAAAAATCCACACAGATCAACGATCCATTCTGAAATATCCAGAGACAACTCAATGTCCATCCATCAAGGAGGAATTCAAAATACATCAAGATCACAAGCCCTTAAGAAACAGAATAATATCAAGCAAGCAACAAGGCATAACTATAAGGTAAGTGATCAAAAATATATTTCCCTACTAAATATAATGTTGTTTGATATATACAATATGAACTGTACATGACAAAAAGGCTAAGCTAGTCAGTGAAAGAAAATATAAGTCCATCTACAAATCAGTGTATATGGAGCTATCAAGCCCAACATGGCATCCCTCTCAGAAGAAGGAGGTAATGATGTAATCTCCTGTACAAGGGTATCCACACGAGCTAACATATCTACGACCATCTGAATGGTGACACGGTGCTCATCAATGTACATGCTCATCTCTGCAATAAAGCCACTCGTAAGGGACCTCACTGTGGTACTATCTATAACAGCTACATCCCAAAAAGATATGGTGTGACGCCCCCAAATCTGGGTATCTTCCAACCCGACAGATGGTGCTACACGGTGCTACAGTTCACATAAACATTCAATTGAAGTGCCTCAAAAGAACGGATATGTCTTATATATATATATATATCAAAAGAATATTTACATTCCCCAGATTCTTTACAACCAATACATTGTCTTTGTCATAATATCAATATTATTCCTTACAAAATCTATACTTTTACATATGCAATATACGGGTTCGCTTTCGCCTTCCCTTTATCCTTGCCGGATCCATCGGTCCGTTTTGTCTTAGTTGCATTCATATGGTTCAAGCAAGAATGAGCCTAACTAGCTCAGCAAGTACAACATTTCTAGGAAAATAGCATGCTTGAAACATAGGAATTATATATCTTCGATAACTGAATAATAGTTACGAAGTACTATTGATAATTTAAAATAACTCTTCTTTTCATCCAAAACGTTTTACAACAACAATATTCAGTACAACATTAGTTCCGGTTCAAGACCGTAAGCATTTCATAAGTACTTTGAAAAGCACATCCCGGCACGAAGTCTGTAAGTCCGGTATAGCTTACGAGCACGTCTAGGTGATCAGCCTATAGTACTCTATGTTGATCAACACTACATTCATTAAACGTGTATACGTTTAAGTTGTGGCAACCTCACGTGCCTGTCATTTGACGACAAAATATTTTAGCATACTAAATCTACTTTTAAAAACCACAACAATATTAGTTTGGTATATCCTTATCAAGACTTGATAGAATAACAAAGCATACGTCTAGCTGAAAGGATTGGCTTTGACATTCCTCATATACTAACTCATGCGAAGAATACATGAATCACAAAGACTTGTCCAGATCGAACTGGAACAAGGGTTAGAGTACTTCCCTTTAACGTCTGCTACGGTTTATAATACGTGCACTTTACGTCTTTAAGGTCTCTACATTAGATGATAACATAACATAGAAAATTAGGTCATAAATGATCATACATGGTTCCTAAAGAATCTTACCCTACTTCTCAATCCAATTACATATTAGATTTATTATTATAGGTTCCGGCTTTCCATTACGTCATTCTTACATTCATAAGTAATTGACTTAGTCTTAACCTTACGTGTGCATACTTAAGTCCTAATATATCTTAACAATGTTTCATTAAGATCTTCATTTAATTTTTTATCAATTACTAACCATGCTCTATGTGTAAACATTCATTATTGTCTTGGTCTTAAGTCCAGTGTCTTGGCAATACGGCTTTTACATTATGGTGATGCTATGACATACACACCTATTATCGCTTATAACCCTTGGGACTTAGCGACTGCAAGACGAGTCTCAAGTGTTAATGGTCGCGATCATGGCGCTTACTCTCCAGACGGTTATGGCTTTGCTCAATCAGCTTAAGTCTTTGTGTCATGCAGGCTAAATGGTTTTTAATGGTTGTTACTAAGACCTTGCTGCACCGAAAAAATTTCCACCGACTTTTTATTTTGTGAGATTTCCGGACTCGTAACTTCTTCGTTATAAGTCCGAATTGGTTCATTCAAGAGCCTACAGGTCACAAATCATGTATTCTTTGCGTTCATTCAAGAATTTTATCTATTCGACTTCGTTTACTAAAATTTCACCTATTAGTCCATTTTTAACAAAAATTATAAACGTTCGTGAACGTTCAACACTCGTTTCTTCGTTCTAAGTCGAAATCCACCCATTTTCGAGTCTGCAACTCTATAATGCCAAATATGATTTGTCTCCATCAAAAACCAACGTTTACGACTTCAAACACAAAATACGACTTCTAATCCGAGAATTTCACGAATTCGACGATTATCGTCCAATCGTGTGAATTCCGGCGAAACCTCATTACTAATCATTCTAGGTGGATTTTAATCAATATGTAAGTATTATAAGTTAATTATTACACCAACTTATTAACAAAGTAGGTTTTTGACTTATTCTCATAAGTCAAAGACTTATTTCCCTTATTATCTATAATTCACATGCTTATGATAACAAAGGCTATTCTTCATAATTTCATTACCTTATTTAAGTTCAAATTATTTATTCAACTTATTCGGCTTAAGTCCATTTCTTATCAACTTCTCTTATGTTCTTAGCATCTAAGTTCATTAGATTACACTTCTCTTATCCACCTAATATGTTAGAGATGAAGAAGATAAGATCATTTACCTTTGATGATTACTTCATTTGCTTTGGAAATCTACTAAGGAAAGGTTAAGCTCAAAGTGCTTATTGACTCTAACAAATAAGTTATTTAAGAGAGAGTTAAGAGAGATTTTTAATCAGGCAAACAAATGAATTTGGAGCTCTCTATTTATAGACTTTCTAAAGTGAGGGTAGAATGGTCTTTATGGCATCCCACCTCCTTAAGTTAACCTCCTTACTATTCATGCCTTAATCACTAAGTAATCTTTCTCCACACATCTTATACTTGGCCACCACACTTAATTGTTGCCCATCACATAACTTGTTTGCCCATCAAGCTTACCCATGGGTTGCCCCATGGATCCTTCTTAGCTAATGGATCATGGTTTGGGCTTAATAATCAGTCTAGCAAATTCTTTGTTGGGCTTGCACTATAATAGTTTGTGCTTCACCTTATTAATCACTTGGGCTTAGTATAAATCCTACATAGGTTTACACCTTATAGCCTATGGACTTGTATTTTATGCAAAGTTACATTAATTCATTTCATTAGGTTTTAATACCTATATTCTCAAATTAAGTTCACATGCGAATTATTGCATTTTCCATACTTAGATTATTATTACATAATCCATCTCGCCTCGATATTCTAACATTACATATTTCTCGAAAGTTCAAAAATAATTCCCGAGCGATAAACAGTGAATAGTGTTTTTCGTAAACTTTCTTGGAAAACATTTATTTTTGTCTTGGAAATACAAACACTTTAATTCTCTCACGTGATTCAAATACTACGATCTTCTGACATTTCTAGGTTATAGAACGACATACATCTTATTAACACATATAATAACAAATAACATTATTTTATTCATTATTTAATTCTTTCAAATATTTTTACAAAGGATCCGAATTTCTCGGTCGTTACATTCTTCCCCTCTTATAAAGATTCTGCACCCAGAATCTCACCCTATCTTACTCAAACAAAAGAGGATAATTCTTCTTTATATTCTCTTCCAATTCCCACGTTGCTTCCTCGACATCATGGTTCTTCCATAACACCTTTACTGATGATATTACCTTGTTTTGCAAAACTTGCTATTTTCTATCTATGATTTGAATCGGCATCTCTTCATAAGTTAAATCTTTCTCGATTTGAATAGGCTTAAATTCTATCACGTGCTTGTAATCCGGTTTGTAAGGACGTAACACTAAAATGTGGAATACATTATGTATTCGCTCTAGGTCTGGAGGTAACGCTACCCTATAAGCTACCTCACCTTCCTGTTCTAATACCTCAAAAGGTCTTATAAACCTTGGGCTTAGTTTTCCCTTCTTTCCAAAGCGTATCTTTCCTTTCCATGGAGATTCCTTTAGAAATACGTACGAGCCTACCTCAAACTCTCTATTCTCTCGATGTAAGTCTGCATATTTCTTCTGTCTGTCTTGAGCTGTGACGAGACGCATACGTATCAACTTCACAACTTCCGCTGTTTGCTGCACCAATTCTGGTCCTAGCATTCGATGTTCTCCCACTTCATCCCAATACAACGACGTTTTGCATTTCCTTCCATACAAAGCTTCATACGGCGGCATACCTATACTTGCATGACAATTGTTGTTATATGCAAATTCTACTAATGGTAGATGATCATCCCAACTACCCTTGAAATCCATGACGCAAGATCTCAACATATCTTCTAACGTCTGTATTGTCCTCTCGCTTTGTCCATCTGTTTGTGGATGATATGTCGTACTCAACTTCAACTACGTCCCCAACTGTTCTTGAAGACTTCTCCAAAAGTTCGACGTGAATCGTGGATCACGATTTGACACTATCGAAACAGGTGCTCCATGTCTGGAAATAATTTCCTTAACATAGAGTGTAGCTAACTGATCTAAGTTATACTTAATTTGAATTGGCAAAAAGTGAGCTGACTTCGTCAATCGGTCCACTATAAATCGCATCATATCCCTTCTGAGTCGTTGGAAGTCTCACCACAAAATCCATCGTGATATGCTCCCACTTCCACTCCGGAATCTCCAATGACTGTAACAAGCCACTCGGTCGTTGATGTTCTGCTTTAACTCTTTGAAAAGTTAAACATTTACTCACATACTCGGCTATTTCTCTTTTCATGTTTGGCCACCAAAAATTTTGTCGAAGGTCTTGATACATCTTAGTGTTACTAGGATGAATCGAGCACCTTGAACTATGAGCCTCTTATAAAACTTGCTCCTTTAATTCCGTCTCATTCAAACTCCTCCCTCAAATCTTAATAATCCTTCATTATCAAGACTAAATCTAATATCTTTTTCAGTGGTTAACCGCTCCTTCATCTGATCACACTCATCGGTTTTGAGCTGCACCTCGCTCTCTCTATGATGGTAGACTGAATCTCCGTCGCAAAAAGTCTCTGCTCTGCCTCACTTGGCAACTTCACCTCCAACTCCATCCTAGCCATCTCTGTTATTAACTTAGTTTGAGCTGTTAACAAAGACAACTTCTCCCTACCCTTTCTACTTAAGGCGTCGGCCACTACATTGGCTTTTCCAGGGTGATGCAGGATTTAACAGTCATAATTCTTTATCAACTCCAGCCACCTCCTTTGTCTCATATTCAACTCCTTCTGTGTGAAGATATATTTCAGACTCTTGTGGTCCGTGTATATCTCACACTTTTCCCCATAAAGATAATGTCACCAAATCTTTAAGGCAAACACCACCGCGATCAGTTCCAGATCATGAGTAGGGTAAACTTTTTCATAATCCTTCGACTGCCTAGATGCATACGCAATGACCTTGTCATGCTGCATGAGCACGCAACCCAGTCCTTTATGCGAAGCATCGCTATAAAGTACGAAATTTCCTGTGTCATCGGGTAATGACAAAACAGGCGCTTCACTCAATTTCTTCTTCAGTTCTTGAAAACTATCTTCGCATTTCTCAGTCCATACGTACTTCACCGTCTTCCTCGTCAAGTTAGTCAGCGGAGTAGCTATCTTTGAAAAGTCCTGAATGAACCTTCGATAGTAACCCGCTAACCCTAGGAAACTCCGTACCTCGGTCGGTGTTTTCGGTTGTTCCCAATTCATCACCGCTTCCACCTTCGTTGGATCTACTGAAATCCCTTCATGGTCAATAACATGACCTAAAAACTATACCCGCTCTAACAAAAATTCACAGTTAGTGAACTTCGCATATAACTTCCCCTTTCTTAATGTCTCCAACACTATTCTTAGGTGTTTAACATGATCTTCTGGCGACTTAGAGTAGACTAGAATATCATCAATAAACACCACGATGAACTTGTCCAAATATTGTTTGAACACCCTGTTCATCATGTCCATAAATGCAGCAGGTGCATTAGTCAATCCAAATGACATCACCAGAAACTCGTAATGACCATAACGAGTCCTAAATGCTGTCTTTGGAACATCTTCATTCCTAACCTTCAGCTGATGATACCCCGTCCTTAAATCTATTTTGGAAAAATATTTTGCCCCCTTCAACTGATCAAACATATCATCGATCCTGGGCAATGGATACTTATTCTTTATCGTTAACTTGTTCAACTCTCGGTAGTCGATACAAAGTCTCAACAATCCGTCCTTTTTCTTGACAAACAACACCGGTGCTCCCCACGGCGAAACACTCGGTTGAATGTACTTCCTGTCCAATAATTCTTGCAGCTGTACCATCAACTCCTTCATCTCCACTGGCGCCATACGATACGGTGCCCTAGAAACTGGTGCCGCTCCTGGCACAATATCTATTATGAACTCAGCCTCCCTATCCGGCGGAAGACCCGGTAACTAACTTGGAAATACATCCACGAACTCACTCACTATAGGTATTTGTTCCATGGTCGCTCCCACTCTCTGGGTATTAACCACATGATACAAATAGCCTACACACCCCTTCCTCAATAATTTCCTAGTTTGTGTCATGGTAAGACAACACAAACGTCTCGGCGATTTATTCCCATAAAATATTACATGAGATTGGTTTAATGTTTTAATACTAACGCATTTCTTTTGACAATCTATAATTGCCCCATGATTAATCAACCAATCCATTCTGAGAATTACATCGAATTCTCCTAACTTTATCGGTATCAGATCTACCGATAATTTACAACCTCGAATGTCTACGCAACAACTCCTATGAATATCTTCAACATGAATTATCTCTTCGTTTGCTACCTTAATGTTCAAAGGTATAAGCAACTTTTCGGGAAGTAATCCTAGTCGTCTAGCAAAATCATATGCGATAAACGAACAAGTTGCACCCGAGTCAAACAACACATGCTTTTAAGTTGTTGATCGGAATAATACCTGCGACTACGTCCCCCGAGGCCATCGCGTCTTGGACGGTCATATTAAAGGTACGGGCCATCGGCCTACCCGGCTGTGTTGGACCCCCAATAGTTAACTTATCACTATTGGCGCCCTTATTCCCATTCGTCCCCTTCTTTGGGTAGTTCTTTGCCATGTGGTCCATAGACCCACTTACAAAGCACCCATGATTCTTCTTCAGGCTTGGACAGTTTGGCGCAATATGCCCCTCCTATCCGCAATTATAACACACGGCCTTTCCTTTGAGATAGACTCCTAGGTGAGTCTTCCCACAGGTTTTACTGGCCTCCATCCTCCTCTTAGAGTCTCCTTGTTTCACTCCGGTATTCCCCGAGCTAACTACCTTCCTTTTATACCCTTCACCACTCCCGCTGACACCTTCAACCATCACTCCTCCATCCACCTTCCCCTTGCTTTTCTTATCGTTGTGGTATTAGCTCAACGCCTCGCTACCACCTTCGGCAATTATTGCCTTCTCTAACACAACCCCAAAGGAAGTACTTTGGAATACAGAGATACGATTATAGAGCCAGAGTTTCAAAGCCCCGCTCAACTGGTCGAGCTTTCTCTCCCTCGGTATCCACTTGATGTGGAGCTTAACCTGCCAGATTCATTAAACTTCATGCATCTTTGGGAACCGCTACGTCCCCAATGTTTTAAATCTAAAAATCGCATCTCCATCCTTCCTTGCATGCTCGTGGGAAAGTAGTTCTCGTAGAATATTTCCTTGAACCTCACCCACTTTATCACATCTATTCCGGTCGTCGCCTGATTGGCCTCCCACCAAAAGTTGGACTCTCCCTTCATCATATAGGTTGCAAAGGCAACCTTTTGGGCCTCGTCGACATTTGCTATCACAAATGCCTTCTCGATCTCCCTCACCCACGTTTGGGCTTCAATAGGGTCTGTAGTTCCTTTGAACTCCGACGGACCCACACTCTTAAAGTCCTTAAATGTAGTAGCTCGTACTACACCAGGATTTACGGGGATATTAGCCCCAGTTTGGTTAAACGCTGCGGTTAAAAGGTTCAAAAATTCTCAGATAGGTTTGGGACCTCCTCCGGTTGATTTGTGTTCGCACCTTGGGTACGTGGTACTCTTCTTGGCGGCATTTTGCTGTTACAATAAACACATGTTTTGTTATTATGCATTCCTGTTAGTTAGTTATTATTCCATATTTAAATAATAACTTAAACATTCATTACTCAACATTTTTCGAAAATGAAAACTTATATTAATTCATTGTAGTATAATACTACATCGGTTACACAGCCCAAGCTAGATACATTACTTTCCCGCTATTACTTAACAAAAATTGGGAATTACAAAAGACTACCTTTGATTATACAAAAGAGGGCTTTACGTCACAAATATAACTATATACACAAATATGTACATACATAACTACTCTAGCAACTACTCGATCATATCTGCCTTAAGGCATTCTCAAAATCTTCCTTGGAAAGACCGACAATAATATCACGACTGATAGTATGCCGCGTTTGCCCTGTCTCTACAGGATACCCAGCTACCTGCAACTGTAAATCCTCATAAGAACTCCTATGAATATAGGACATTCTCCCTATCTTTTGTTTCTTGGTCTTTAGCTCACTCCTAAGCTCAAAGACCTCTTATTTTAGCTCATGGACCTTGTCCTTAGCCAAAACTCTCTTGTCATGTTCTTGTTCCCTCATGGACTCCACGTCCGTCTTGTCCTCTATAACCGCTTGGAGCTCCGCCTTTAGCTCCTTGACCTCTTGACAGTAATTTACATTCGTATCTATCACTGACATGAACAGTGACATCATCAACTCCCCTGGAGTTATCTCTGCTTCTATAGCCACTAGATTGAAGGATACTACCTCCACTTCCTCTTCTAATATGTCGTCAAATACAGACATGAGGTCTAAGCTTTCGGAGTCTCCAGACTCCACCACAACTATTTTAGGATCTGCTGCTATGGGGTTCGGTATGATTTCTATCTGGTTTATCGACCCTTCGCTGACTACTTGTACATCTCTATTTTTACCTGACATCTACAATAATACAAAAGCTGATTAGTAGACGTCAGTATAAAAACACATAATATATATGATGCATTTTATAAGGTTAACTTCCATCTTTTATTCTTTGACTTTTCTTAAGGTTATGACTTAAGGTTTTATTTCCCCCCTTAAGTTTTATAACCTAATGCTTTGATACCAACTTGTGACGCCCCCAAATTCGGGTATCTTCCAACCCGACAGATGGTGCTACACGGTGCTACAGTTCACATAAACATTCAATTGAAATGCCTCAAAAGAACGGATATGTCTTATATATATATCAAAAGAATATTTACATTCCCCAGGTTCTTTACAACCGATACATTGTCTTTGTCATAATATCAATATTATTCCTTACAAAATCTATACTATTACATATGCAATCTACGGGTTCGCTTTCACCTTCCCTTTATCCTTGCCGAATCCACCGGTCCATTCTGTCTTAGCTGCATTCATATGGTTCAAGCAAGAATGAGCCTAACTAGCTCAGCAAGTACAACATTTCAAGGAAAATAACATGCTTGAAACATAGGAATTATATATCTTCGATAACTGAACAATAGTTACGAAGTACTATTGATAATTTAAAATAACACTTCTTTTCATCCAAAACGTTTTACAACAACAATATTCAGTACAAAATCAGTTCCGGTTCAAGACCGTAAGCATTTCATAAGTACTTTGAAAAGGACATCCCAGCACGAAGTCCGTAAGTCTAGTATAGCTTACAAGCACGTCTAGGTGATCAACCTATAGTACTCTATGTTGATCAACACTACATTCATTAAATGTGTATACGTTTAAGTTGTGGCAACCTCACGTGCCTATCGTTTGACGATAAAACATTTTAGCATACTAAATCTACTTTTGAAAACCACAACAATATTAGTTTGGTAAATCCTTATCAATACTTGATAGAATAACATAGCATACGATACGCCAGTCGAAAGGATTGGCTTTGACATTCCTCGATACTAACTCATAAGAAGAATACATGAATCACGTAAGACTTGCCCAGATCGAATCGAACAAGGGTTAGAGTACTTGCCTTTTAACGTCCTGCTACAATTTATTATAATACATGCACTTTACGCCTTTAAGGTCTCTACATTAGATGATAACATAACATAGAACATTAGGTCATAAATGATCATACATGGTTCCTAAAGAATCTTACCATACTTCTCAATCCAATTACATATTAGATTTATTATTATAGGTTCCGGCTTTCCGTTACGTCACTCTTACATTCATAAGTAATTGACTTAGTCTTAACCTTAAGTGTGCATACTTAAGTCCTAATATGTCTTAACAATATTTCATTAAGATCTTCATTTAATTGTTTATCAATTACTAACCATGCTCTAAATGTAAACATTATTTATTGTCTTGGTCTTGAGGCTGGCGCTGCGGCGCCGACTTTTACACTTGGTGCCGTGTTGCGGAGCCACTCTCTAAAAGGTTATGGCTTTTTGCTTCACTAAGCTCTAAGGTTTTGCCGCATCGACCAAGTCATGCTAAATGGCTTTTCGCATGGGCATTGCATCACACCATTACATGCAGCACCGAAAATTTCCACTGACTTTTTATTTTGTGAGATTTTCGTACTTGTAATTTCTTCGTTATAAGACCGAATTGGTTCGTTCAAGAGCCTACGGGTCACAAATCATGTATTCTATGCGTTCATTCAAGAATTTTATCTATTCGACTTTGTTTACTAAAATTTCACCTATTAGTCCATTTTTAACGAAAATTATAAACGTTCGTGAACGTTCAACGCCGCTTTCTTCGCTCTAAGTGAATCCGGCCATTTTCGAGTCCGCAACTCTATAATGCCAAATATGACTTGTCTCCATCGAAAACCAACGTTTACGACTTCAAACATAAAATACGACTTCCAATCCGAGAATTTCACGAATTCGACGATTATCGTCCAATCGTGTGAATTCCGGCGAAACTTCATTACTAATCATTCTAGGTGGATTTTATTCAACATGTAAGAATTACAAGTTACTTATTACACCAACTTATTAACAAAGTAGGTTTTTGACTTATTCTCATAAGTCAAAGACTTATTTCCCTTATTATCTATAATTCTAATGCTTATGATAACAAAGGCTATTATTCATAAGTTCATTAACTTATTTAAGTTCAAGTTGCTTATTCAACTTATTCGGCTTAAGTCCATTGCTTATCAACTTCTCTTATGTTCTTAGCTTCTAAGTTCATTAGATTACACTTCTCTTATCCTCCTAATATGTTAGAGATGAAGAAGACAAGATCATTTACCTTTGATGATTACTTCACTTGCTTTGGAAATCTACTAAGGAAAGGTTAAGCTCAAAGTGCTTATTGACTCTAACAAATAAGTTATCTGAGAGAGAGTTAAGAGAGATTTTTAATCAAGCAAACAAATGAATTTGGAGCTCTCTATTTATAGAATTTCTAAAGTGAGGGTAGAATGGTCTTTATGGCATCCCACCTCCTTAAGTTAACCTCCTTACTATTCATGCCTTAATCACTAAGTAATCTTGCTCCACACATCTTATACTTGGCCACCACACTTAATTCTTGCCCATCACATAACTTGTTTGCCCATCAAGCTTACCCATGGGTTGCCCCATGGATCCTTCTTAGCTAATGGATCATGGTTTGGGCTTAATAATCAATCTAGAAAATTCTTTGTTGGGCTTGCACTATAATAGTTTGTGCTTCACCTTATTAATCACTTGGGCTTAGTATAAATCCTATATAGGTTTACACCTTATAGCCTATGGACTTTTATTTTATGCAAAGTTACATTAATTCATTTCATTAGGTTTTAATACCTATATTCTCAAATTAAATCCAAATGCGAATTATTGCATTTTCCATACTTAGATTATTATTACATAATCCATCTCTCCTCGATATTCTAAAATTACGTATTTCTTGGAAGTTCAAAAATAATTCTCGATCGATAAACGGTGCATAGTGTTTTTCGTAAACTTTCTCGGAAAACATTTATTTTTGTCTTGGAAATACAAACACTTTAATTCTCTCACGTGATTCGAATACTACGATATCCTGACGTTTCTAGGTTATAGAACTACATACATCTTATTAACACATATAATAACAAATAACATTATTTTATTCATTATTTAATTCTTTCAAATATTTTTACAAAGGATCCGAATTTCTCGGTCGATACATATGACACTATCCCTCTCAACTATCACTACATCTCTGGCTAATCTAGTCTCATCCCGCTCAATAACAGCGGTATCTCTACGAGATAATGCCTCGTCTCTCTCTAACAGAGCTACGTCTCTCCCATCAAGAGCTGTCAACATCAAGGCTCTAGCCTGATCTCTCTTGAAGGTCATCAGATGGAGACTCGTCAAATATCTGTCTTTGAATCTTTGGATCACAACAGTTGTTAAGATGGAAGAATCTAATAGAGCTGATGGCGATCCATTAAATGGCTCCTCCTCGGTGTAGGAATCAATGTCCTCCATGGGCTCTCCATCACTTGAATCAATACCCGATACTGTGGATACTGTCGAAGCCGATGAAGTCTTTGTCTCCATCCACACAGTATACTCTAGCGAACAACCCGGATGGCTAACAAAAAAATCAGCTATCTAACGTTGATCCCAACATGCATACACCCGGGATCGGTTCTCTGCTGATAGATGATGAGAAGTTAAACGCTGACCTAATGCCACATCAAAAGGATGGAAGTCCTGGAACTAGTCAAACTGTGACATCACGGCCAGTGGGTGGTAGGTAGCCATGCCCCTCAAACTAGCTAGAGGGAGATAATCCATGCCCGGAGCATGAGTAATAAAGCTATAGGGTGAGCTGAGCCCTAGACACGACAGGATTCTAAACGAATCTATGATCCTCGCCAGGAATATCGACCAAGACATAACGTATGTACACTCCGATGGCTGAAAGGAGTAAAGACATAGCTATATCATGGGTAAAGCAGTACCCGTGTCGGCAGAAAGTACCAATCGGTCTCAAGTGTGACATAAACGACATGACTGAACTGCCTGTAAATACACCTGCAGGGTAGGTGCTGCAAAACGTGGCCGACCTCAACGTCTCCACCACAATCATCAGAATGATGGTATGACCCCCCTTGAGAGCTCTCACTGCCATGATAACAGATGGTGCTATACTGTACAAACATTCATACATTCATTCAATTGAAAAGTCTCAAAGAACGAACATAACTTCTATATATGTAAAGTAATAATTGTAGCGCCCCCAAATCCGGGTATCTTCCAACTCGACAGATGGTGCTATATTGTACAACATTCATACATTCATTCAATTGAAAAGTCTCAAAGAACGGACATAACTTCTATATATTTAAAGTAATATTTACATTTACCAGGTTCTATACCCGTTACAAAGGTTCTTTGTCATAATATCGGTTAAATTATAACAATAGACCTATACTATTACAAGATAACTTAGTAATCTGCCTTAGCTTTTCCCTTATCCTTTTTCGATTCTCCGGACGTTCAGTCTTAGCTGCATTCATATGGTTCAAGCAAGAGTGAGCATAACTAGCTCAAAGCAAGTATAACAATTTAATAACAACATGCTTGATACATACAAATCAGATATCTTTAATAATCGAACAATAGTTATGAAGTACTATTGATAATTCAAAATAACACTTCATCTTTTCTTTCAAAATGTTTTACAATAACAACAATATTTAGTAAAACATTCACTCCTATCGTAGAGACCTTGAGTATTCATTCTTTATTGAAAAAGGACAACTAGAAGAAGTCTCAGAAGTCTCGAAATTACTTATTTAGCACTTCTAGATGATCAACCTATTGTACTTATGTTGATCAACACTACATCCATTAAACGGATGCACGTTTAAGCATTTGGCAACCTCACGAGTTCGCTGTTTTACCGACAAAACATTTGTTTAACATTTCAGTCTTCTTTTGAAAACCATAACAAGTAGTTGACAAAAGATAGCAACATTTGATAATACATGAATAGATTATCAATACATCAAGTCTAGCCAAAGGAATTGGCTTCAACTTCAACATACCTCAATTCATGCGAAAGAATACTTGAACCTCAAAAACTTGTTCAGATTGAACTGAGACAAGAGTTAGAATACTTGCCTTTTTAAAGCGCGCTACTACAGAAATTAACTTTATGTTCAAGTCGTTCAAGTCTCTACAATACATGATCACATAATGCCTTACATTTGGTCACATATAATCAAGTATGTATATGACTATATCATACCCTTCATTTCAATCTAATTGTGTATTAGATTCAGTTATTATTCATTCCGGTTTATCATTACCCTTCCATTTATATTCGACTAGGTTATCTCAACCTTTACATTACATTCCTTAAGGTTTAACAAAGTTTAAACAATGTTAAATTACCTTCCTTAAGTTATGTTTACTTTTAAATCAATTAAGTTTTCTTTTCTTTGTACTTAGAAACCTTCATTACTATCTTTGTTCTGAGACTAGCGCATGGCTCCAAACTTTATACCTACATCTCTCGTCTTGGCCATGAGAGCTCTTAATGTCATTGTCCTCGACTTGGCTGCACATGAGTCCTTACTTATCAATCAGGCATGGCTGCCACTCACTCAGAAGTTTTGGTAATCTTTATTTCATGGCAAGCGGCACCACCATATGTACTATAGTTCACGCTGCGTTGAACTCTTGCAGGTGTCCTCATTATTATTCCGCTACTTGCTGGCTCATTTTGGTTTGTGGTTGGCTGGTAGCAAGGCCAACTCTGGCACCGTAAAAAAAATTTAGTTTTGAAATTTTGTGAACTTCCCGGACGCATAAATTCTTCGTTATAAGTTCGAATTGGCTCATTCAAAAGCCTACGGTTCACAAATTATGTAATCTCCATGTTCATGTAAGAATTTTATCTATTTGACTTTGTTTGCTAAAATTTCAGCCTTTGGTTCGTTTCTTTGACTTCCATTCCGAGAATTTTACGAATTCGACGATTATCGTCCAATCATGCAAATTCCTGCAATTCTTCCTTCGTATGATTTATTCAACATTACAAATGAACTTCATTTATCATGTGAACACACTAACATACTTAATACAACAACTTATATTCATTGTTGGATTTTGACTTATTCTTCATGAGCTTATAACTTGTTAAATTATAAACTACTTAAGATTTCATTATTAATGACTTATGACAACTAAAGTTTCTTAAACATCATTTCTTATATGTTCTTAACATATAACTTAACTTAGGTATACATGATACATATGATCATATAAATTCTTTTATATTCATATCATTTCTCTTAATAAACTCCTTACAAGTTCATATTATTTTCACATAAGTTTATAACTTATGCTAGCTTAAATGACTTATTACGAACTTAATTAGCTTAAGTTCACTACTTACTCATTCATGTTTCTTAATCAAACTTTTCTTATCATCCTATCATGGTAGAGATAGAAGATAATTGAGAAGAAATCTTACTCTTTTGAAGTCTTGGTAAGGTAGCTTTCTTCTTCTTCTTATTTATGGAAGTAACTTATTTGTGACTTAAACTCTCTAACACTAAAGCACTTTGTGATGTCTTAGATTATTTGAATAACCAACAAATGTCTTGTAAGCTTCCTCTATTTATAGAAATTGCAAAGATAGGGTAGTTTAGTCATTAAACCATCCCACCTCCTTACTATTCATTACTTGCAAGGCACAAAACTTATCCTACACTTGGTCATTACTTCAAAGTCTTGGTCACCACACTAACTTGGTCACCACATTACTTGGTCACCACTATACTTGGTCACCATAATAACCATATCAATATGGTTTTGCCCCATGGGTCTATTAACTCATGGATTCTAGCTTGGGCTTGGATTAATAAATCCTTGGGCTTTGCATTAATAAACACTAGCTTGTTCATTAATCAATTATTGGGCCTCTTCCTTTAATTCACTTGGACTTATATTAATTTTTATCAATCTTTCCAAGTCCATTATCATTTCTTAATACATATAAGTCCATCTTACCTTGTTATTACATTTTCAAGTCCATTCTTAAGTCCACAGGCGAATTATTACATTTTCTATAACTAGATTTTTATTACATAATCCATCTTACCTTGTTATTTCATCATTACGTATTTCTCGGAAACTCAAAATTATATCCCGAGCAAATACAGATGAATAGTGTTTTTCAAAAAATTTCTCGAAAAACTTTTATTTTCGTCTTGGAAATTCAAACACTTTAATTCATCCACGTAGTTCAAATACTACGACATTATAACATCAATAGGTTATACAATGACAACCATCTTGATAACACATGGAATATGATTTTATTTATTATTTAATTTAATAAAATCATTTTACAATATGATCCGAATTTCTCGGTCGTTACATTCTTCCCCCTTATAAAGATTCTGTCCCCAGAATCTCGTCTTAGTTTAATCAAATAGATGAGGAAAATTTTTCTTCATCTTTTCTTCTAGTTCCCACGTTGCTTCTTCAAAGATCGTGGTTCTTCCATAATGCCTTCACCGATGGTATTACCTTGTTCCTCGTAACTTGTTCCTTCCTATCAATGATCTCTGTGACGGCTGACTCTTCATATGATAAATCTTTCTCGATATGAATCGGCTCATACTGATTACATGCTTATAGTCCAATTTTTATATGGATGTAATATGATACGTGAAACACGTTATGTATTCGTTTCTAGGTCCGGAGGTAATGCTATCATATACGCCTACCTCTCCCACCCGCTTTTAATACTTCAAAAGGTCCTATAAACCTTGGACTTAACTTTCCTTTCTTTCCAAAACGTATCTTTCCTTTCCGTGGAGATACCTTTTGAAACACATACGAGCCCACCTCAAACTCTCGACTTAGTCTCCATGTGAGTCCGCATACTTCTTACGTTCGTCCCGAAATGACGAGACACATCCGAATTAACTTTACCATCCACGCCATCTGCTGAACCAATTCGGTCCCTAGCATCCCTGCGTTCTCCCACCTCATCCCAACATAAAGGTGTTCTGCACTTTCTCCCATACAGAGCTTCATACGGCAGTATGCCTATGCTTGCATGGTAACTGTTGTTATATGCAAACTCTACTAGTGGTAGGTGATCATCCCAACTACACTTGAAATCCATGATGCAAGACCTCAACATGTCTTCAAGCGTCTGAATTGTTTTTTCGCTCTGCCCATCGGTTTGTGGATGATAAGTTGTGCTTAACCTCAGCTGTGTTCCCAACTGTTCTTTTAAACTCCTCCAAAAGTTCGATGTGAATCGTGGATCACGATCGACACAATCGATAATTTGTATCCATGTCCTGAAATGATTTCCTTAACCTAAAGTTTAGCTAATCGGTCTAAGTTATACTTTGACCCTTATTGGCAAAAAGTGAGCCGACTTCGTCAACCGGTCCACTATTACCCAAATCGAATCGTACCCTTTTTGTGTCGTCGGAAGTCCCACCACAAAGTCCATTGTGATATGCTCCCACTTCCATTATGGAATCTCCAATGACTGTAATAAGCCACTGGGTCATTGATGTTCGGCCTTAACATTTTGACAAGTCAATCACCTACTCACATACTCTCCTATTTCTCTTTTCATGTTTGGCCACCAAAAACTCTGTCGAAGGTCTTGATACATCTTAGTGCTACCAGGATGTATCGAGTACCTTGAACTATGAGCTTCTTGTAACACTTTCTCTTTTAATTCAGTCTCATTCGGAACCCAAATTCTTCCCTCAAATCTTAATAATCCCTCATTATCAAGAATATACTTAACCTCTTCCTTCTCGGATAACCGCTTCTTCATTTGGTTACACTCATCCGTCTTGAGTTATACCTCCTTGATTCTTTCTACGATGGTAGATTGCATCTCCGTCGCAAAGAGTAACTGCCCCGAATCACTCGACATCTTCACTTCTATTTCCATCCTAGCCATCTCTGTTATTAACTCATTTTGAGCCGTTAACATAGACAACTTTTCCCGACCCTTCCCGCTTAAGGCGCTCAGAACTACATAGCCTTTCCAGGTGATATAGATTTCACAATCATAATCCTTTATCAACTCCAAATACCATCTTCTCTATCTCATATTCAACTCCTTCCGAGTAAAGATATACTTTAGAATTTTATGGTCCAGATATATCTCACATTTTCCCCATAAAGATAATGTCTCCATATCTTTAGGAAAAAACTATCATGACGTGGCCTGGATCATGAGTAGGATAAAATTTCTCATAATCCTTCAACTACCGAGATGCATACGCAATGACTTTGCCATGCTGCATTAGCACACAACCAAGTCCTTTATGCGAAGTATCACTATACACTACAAAATTTCATGTGTCATCTGGCAATGACAAAACAGAGCTTCACTTAATCTCTTCTTCGTTCTTGAAAACTTGTCTTCACATTTATCCGTCCATACGTATTTCACCGTCTTCCTTGTTAAATTAGTCAACGAGGTAGCTATCTTGAAAAAATCATGGATAAATTTTCGATAGACTCGCTAACCCTAGGAAACTCCATACCTCGCTTTGGCGCTTTTTGGTTGTTCCCAATTCATTACCGCTTCCACCTTCGCTGATCCACTAAAATCCCTCTTGGTCAATGACATGACCTAAAAATCGTATTTTTCCAACCAAATTCATATTTGGTGAATTTCGATATAACTTCTCCTTCCTTAAGTGTCTCTAACACTAAACTTAAGTGTTCGACACGATGATCTTCGGCGCCTTAGAATGTACTAGAATATCATCGATAAACACCACTATTTAACTTGTCCAAATATAGTTTGAACACTGCTCATCATATCCATAAATGCAGGAGGTGCATTCTTCAACCCAAATGACGTCACCGTAAACTCAGAATGACCATAACGAGTCTTGAATGTAGTCTTTGGTACATCTTCCTTCCTAACCTTAAACCGATGATACCCGTCGTTCAGAATCTATTTTAGAAAATACTTTTCCCTTTT